>JANHFO010002654.1:12035-23654 GCA_032468095.1 Pareas carinatus
GTCCTACAATTGTATGGAAGAGTTCAGACTGCATAGTTAAATTGTATGTTTCAATGCATGCCTATGTGAATAACAACTTGACATAACTTTTATGTAAAAAAATGTAATAACATGTTCCAGAAAATGCAAATGCATACCTAAAATGCACAGTTCTCTGCAGAGTCAAAATAGGGAGAGAAGGTAAGCTGGAAATTTGGATGAGAATTAAGTGGCAAATTATTTTTCTTGGCCTGAGTTTTCACTATTTGAATGTAAAATAAGGATTATAAGAGATTATTTTTAGCCTCTGGTCGGCTTGTTCTGTCTATTTTGAATTATAAAAAAAGAATCAAAAATAGGCTTAAAACTTTGGCTTGTTCTTTCTGCTCACCCTGGTATCCACTTACCATAAATCATGCTTTATTAATCACAGAGACTTGATGGTTCATGATTTACTCTAAGCCAAAAGAAATCATACACAATTGAGGTTTAGTAGTCTTAATACTCAGCCACTATATTTCTGTTCCTTTTTTTAATCTACTGTTTTATTTCTTAGCTAGTTCTTGTAGCATTCTAGATATTTCTGTTTTCTGTTTTGTCTTCTATAATCCTTTCTTTTTAGCTTTGCTTTTCTCAGATTGGTTTTTGAATTACTTTAGCTCATCTGCATTGTTTATGCAGCCATTTGATTGTAAACCGCTTTATTTGTGCAGCTTCTCAATTGATAACCCAGCTCACAAATTTAATTTTGTGTCTCTGTGGGCTTTTGAGTTTTAGAAAAAAAAATGGCTCAGATAATTTTAGAGCTGTGTTTCTTGATTAGACAGTTTGTCAATATTCCGGTGTTATCACGCTAGATAAGACAAATGATGTCACAGGTTTCACTGACATAAATCCAGTATGATTTACATACATGGCACAGGACTCAGCTACTTGAGGGATGCCTATCTGCTTTAGCATCTGTCTGGATATCCCAGTATGACAGGATTGGTGCCTTCTGGGTTCCTTTGATTAAACAATGATTAATTGTTTGATTAAACAATTGGGACATTGAATCTTGTCTTCCCTATTGTAGCACCTACCTTCTGGAATGAAATTTCCCTCCTCCCAGATCTTGGTGGGTTGTACCTAACCTATGTCTATACAGAACAAATTCTAAAATGTCCTGGTTCTATGAAAGAATCATAATTGGAACTACCCTGCTGAGCTATTGATAATTTCATCAATATGCCGGTCATCCTTACAAGCATACTTTGGGGCAACCCTTTGAAATAAAAAGTTGTCTGTCAAGCTAAATAAGGCCAGTTTGGTTTAATGGTTAAAGCACCAGGCTAGAAACCAAGAGACTTTGAGTTCTAGTCCCACCGTAGGCATGAAAGCTTCTTGGGTGACTTTGAGTCACCCACTGTCTGTCAGCCCAACTCACCCAAAAGGGCTGTTGTTGTGAGAAAAATATTAGGTGGAAGAAATATTAAGTATGTTCAATGCCTTGACTTATTTATAAAAACCATAAAGACAAAACAGGTTATTGAAATGTCTGTGGTGTTTTAAAACCTATTCTTGTAAAGAAAATATTGTTTTCTCAAACTTGGATTTCCTGTTTCCTAGGTCCAAATTATTTACAAGGTTATTTATATTCGTTGGTGTTCAAGAATAGCAGCATATAACATTATCGATTGTCTTTGAGAAACTTAGTGTTTTTCCTCTTTGGTACTCTCTCTTTCACTTCTTACTTTTTTTTTTTCCAAAATAGAACTTTCTTCACTAATGATTTTTAAATATATAAATTCAGAATAAACATGAAAGAAAAACTATATCATATAAAACTCTGACATACTAATGAACATGAATTTGCAAAATCTTGAATTTGCTGCTATCAATAGCCAGAGTAAAAAGGTGTTCACAGAGTTAGTTCATCCAATAAAGAACATCTATAAGATTTATAAGAGAGATTCCTTGTTGCAGTCGTAGTTTGATTTCCTTTTTCTGATGTAATCCCAGGTGACATAAAATGACATTTTGGTCTACATAGCATGATATGGAAGTTGTAATTGGGAAGGGCAAGAATGGATATTGGCTTTGCAGATGGAGGGGCTTCCAAGAATCTAGAGAAATGGCTTAATCATTACTGGTTAGCAGATACTATCAGAATTCTAAGTCACACAGACAAATAAAAAATAGAATTGCAGTTTGTACCTGGGACAGTAGTAGTTTAGCTAAATAGCATATCCCAATAATCAGCTGTTGTATAACTGCTTTATTGCTGTTTATGGAAAACGATCACAAAACTGAACAGTGCAAGTTACGAATGCAGGTTTTAAATGGTATTCTCGCTTCATACGTTTGTTATATTCTGTTATACCATGGACATTTCAGAACCAGAGGCGTTATTCAGAGGTCCCTCCATTATCCTGTATGTTTTAATAGGAACTATATCCAACGAGTGTTGCTGTAAATAGCCTGAAACTTACACATCCATTTATCTCCTTTTCAGGACTGCATTGTTCACATATCTCCTATATTTGAAAACTGATGGGGATGAGACTAATCCGTTGTTTCTCAACCGTGGCAGCTTGAAGATGTGTACACTTCAGTGCTGTCTGGGGGAATTATGGGAGATGAAGTCCACACATTTTCAAGTTGTCAGTGCTGAGAAACCCTGGATTAGTCTCATCCCCATCAGTTTTCAAATATTATGTTTAAGAGCATAATTCTTGGCATAGACCATGAGGATGATGATTCTCTTATATCTATCACTTTCTTCCAGTAAAACAACAGGTCAATTTAAAGGAATCAATTTAAACAGTTTTTCTACTAGTTGCCCATTGGCTTCAGTCTTGACAAGAATTTTTAGTTAAAACTTGAATTTTTAGTATGAATGCTGCATATGCTTGCTGAATATTAATGAAGTTAGCAAAATATTAGCAAATAAAGCTTAATTAAAGCTATAGTGATTAACATATAGCAAAAACATATGCTAAGGCAGCGTTCCTCAAACTTTTTGGATTGGCAGCCCATTGTGGAGGGGGGTAGAGGGGCGGGTTTGTACATGTGTGCCGTACATGTGTGTGCCAATTGTGCATGATGCAAGTGAGGTGCTGTGATTGCGTGGTACTTGAGGGAATGGATCATGGCCATCACATGGCGCTTGGGGGAGTTGGCTATGGCCATTGCACATGCACCTGCGGGAGTGGAGTGGGGTGCACATGACAGCCCATCTCTCCTGTGACACGGCTGCCACTAGAGCATTGCCAGTAGTGGGCCACAGCCCACAAGTTGGGGTCCCCTGTGCTAAGGTCTTATGTTCTATGAACGTTATACTTAATTCCCTTGTTAAAAAATAGCTATAGGCAAAAAAATCATGCACTGAGATAATTGCTTTGGTCTGGCTTTTCATATTGGAAGAGAAATTAACTTTCAAAAGGGTGTTTTCATATTCTCAAATGACTCACATGTATTCTTTTCTGTCACATATAACCGTTCCAACAGTTAGAAGTCATCTGGTAGTATATTTTTTTGATTAACAGATGTTATTAAAAGACATAAGCTCTTGTGAGCTAAAGCTCACTTCATCAGATGCATTGAGTAGCTAAACTGATGTAGATTTAAACAGGGAATGAGGTAAGGAATTGCAGGAAAGGAATTGCAGGAAGGCTTTGCAAGTACAGGTTATACGATAGTTGCATCTATCTCATCAATTAGCCATTGTAATGTGTAAAAAATCTATGACTTTCTGAGATAGCCTGAAACTGTTTGATGTTTCTGATTCAGCAGTATCTTGCCCTATGATGCTAGTGTAATTTCTTTTTTCCAAAAGTCACCTCAAAATGACTATTTTGAGATCTACAAAGGACTGCTGTGGGAGACAAAAAAAAACCAAGCAAACCCTCCTCTATTACTTAGTCCTTGTTTTGAGTCCTGATGAGGACCGTCTTCCCATTAATTATTTTGCACAAATTCTGATCTGTTCATCCAACATAGAAAACAGAGGAGCATTGCCAGTAGAGAATGGCATGTATCACATTCTAGAAAATCCATCTCTCATCTTGTGTGTGAATTTGTTGTGCTTGGTGTAAATATGGACACAAAGGAGATATTTGGGTTTTGGTTTTTTTGTTTTTTTTTCAGAATCTGGTTCTCATTTAATGTGATTCTTTTATTTCTTGCAGCTTGTGAAAACCTTTTTCAGATATCAGGGGTATATGGAAGAGTTTCTATATGCCAAATTAATTTTCTCATAATTGGACACTGCCCTTGTTGTAGGGCTAGGGATATACTTGTGAAGCAAACTTGTTTGGTTATCTGAGAATGGTTTGAATCTGTTGTGCTTGAGGACAGGGTCCACAGGACTGTGAAACCAACCACCTGCTCTTTAGATCCATGCCTCTCTCCTAGCTTGTTAAGAGTTCAAGAAGTGTCATGTGAGTGAGTGAGGGGGATTGTTCTTTTGCCTCTTAAGGAAGTCTTGTTTTGCTCCCTCAAGAAGACATTACTGGAGAACACCCTACTGGACAATTTTCACTCAGTATCTAACCTCCCCCTTTGGGACAGATGATTGCACAATAGCTTCAGTGAACTCTGGATTAAGCACATTATCTGGATACCTTTCAGTCATGATTCAGAGCAGGGTATGTGATGGAAGTGGCAATGATACACTTTTGGATGATCTCTAGTGAGGGATGGGGTTATTCATACATCCTTGCCCTAACTGATCTCTCTGCAGCTTTTGATACCATCGACCAGTTTATCATTCTGGATTGACTCAGAGGATTTGGGGTGGATAGCACTGTGATGGGCTGCTTTGTTTCTTTTGTTCAGGATTGATTTCCAATTGGTGGGAATTACAAGTGAGAGATCGTGGTCTCAGTTCTACTGTGTAGGTTGTTGCAGGGTTTGGTGCTCTTTCTGCTCCTATTTAATATCTACATGAAACTGCTGGTGAGTTCATATGTCACCATGAGATGAGGTATCATATGTATGCTCAATTATACATCTCTGTCCTTGACAGATTAAGTGATGCTATTAATGTCCTGGAGGTGATGAGAGCCCAAATGGGGAATAATGATCTTCAGCTGAACCCTGGCAAGATCAAGTGGCTTTATGTTTTGGAGCCTGCCAGTTCTAAAGCTATGCTATCTTTGATGCCGGATGGAGTTGCATTGGTCCAAGCAGACTAGATGCACAGCTTGGGGGACTTCCTGGGTTCATGACTCCTGCTCAAAGAACATGTGGCCATTGCATAGTATTGTGCACCAGTTATAGTCATTCCTTGATCACTATTTGTACTCACTCGTGCCCTATTTACCTCCTGATTTTATTACTGCAATGACTATACATGGGGCTGCCAGTGCAGAAGGCAACAGCACAGGCAATTACGTGTGTCTCTAGATGATCTCAGAATCTGTAAAGATACCATCCATTATTTCCACAGTGTCATATTCAGCAGAAATAGAGGTAAGTCAGCAAGTTAATCATTTATACTATTGCCTTAGCTCCCAGCAGCCTGCTCCACTAAATTCAGTAAAAGGTACCCCTCTTCCTTAAAAAAACACTCATCCTTTCTATATAGCCCATCAGCTAAGCCAAGAGAAATTTGGCACAAATGCTACACATTTCATTCCTTTCTGTCAAGTTGCTGATTTTTTTTAAAAAAAGTATAAATGAGTCATAGCTTAAAAGCCTACCAACAATATTATTTTAAATTACCTGTGACCCAAACAGATATTCCATTGTTCTATCACAGAAACACATATTTTTCTCCCCTTGAATAATTCCATTCAGAGAACCACCCATTGAAGAATATGTATAGATGCTTTACCCTCTTCAAAGTATTCCAATCATTAGACCATTGAAGAATAAACTCCAGGGCTGGCACTACTAATGGGGGAGATGATAATGATTGTCATTTATCAAGATGCTAGGTAATTCTGTCCACTTCATCTACAATTTTAGTATGGTACTGTGAGACTTGACCTGTATAGCTTCAATATACTGAAAATTACATGGGGCCGGGCTCTTTCAGCCTATGTCTGCTGAAGGTAAGAGAGAGAAATTTACCCCTTTTCTTGTTTGAAACAGATTGGAAGAATGTTATCTGGTGTTTTCACTTTTGTTTTTCTAAAAAAGAGTTGATTAAACACTAGATTTTATAAATTGCTGTTGTTACTGTAGGAAAGTTGTTGCTGTACTATTTTCCCCATTAGCCACTAGGAAATGTGAGAGATTCTGCTACAGGTTTCTTTTAATAAGCCAGTATTATTTCTAAACAGCGTAGATGTCTATGTTAAAATGTAATATGCACTGAATAATTTCGGTTTAGCTTGATGTCAACCTTTTTCATTTAATATGATTGCTGCTACAGAAGATTATGTTTTCTTTAGAATAATGAGTGTAGAATTAAGAGTGTATAATCCTCTGTACAAGTGAATAAGCCTGAGAAGGGTGATAAGCAGACGGCTAATAATCATTGAATACTAATTTTTTTGCTCATTTTTCTTTGTTATATTGAGTTTCTCTTGTTCATTTTTCCTCATCAGCAAATAATGTTGTATTCCAGTAGAGAAGCTCTGCCTTGCTTGAAATGGAGCCTTTACTGAATTGTCTATGTGTCTGGCCTAGAGGAGAAAAGTTATTACAGTAATCCCCCAGTTGGATATTTATAGGGGATAAAAATGATAAATTGGAGCATATTGGAGCACATGCGATTTCATATTCTCCCAAATTCTCTAAATTGCAGTTTAATTACTTTAAGCCCAGTTGTAAAGGTTAGGCAGAAAGCTGCTGCTCTTTAATTTTACAGTTATTCCTATTATGTATTAGGATGGATAGGAAATACAGTTCTGTGTGTGTTTCATTTCCTATATATCTGTGTAAGTAGAAGAAACAGTTTGGATTGGATCCAGATTTAGTCATAGAAGATCCACTGCAATGAATGGACAAGTTTAGTCATAATTAAATTAAGGCTCATTGATTTCAATAGATCTTCTTTAAATAGGATTTTGTTTCAATCAAGCTTTTCATGCAATGCTCAACAAGTTATTCTCCACTTGAAGAAAAATATCACACAGCTCTTCTGAAATGATAACATTTGAGAAAATATAATATGAACTAAGTTCTGGCATTAATTCATTAGCCAATTAAAATTTATTATTCTTTAATTGCTTTAAATTTTAATATATTATTTGCTCACATACTTTAACATTTAGTCTATTTACATTTCATTTTTGCTAATGTTTTATAATATATTTTATAGTGTTTTGAAATAGCTACTAATTACATAGCTAGTTTTCTACTGTAGTCCTTATCATACTATTGTTCTCTGGAGCTCCCATCTGCGGAGCTTTTAATTTTAATCAATAATATAATAGAATCATATCAATATTATTTTGCCAACATTTATTCCAGTTAGGTACCCCTCATGAAAACTTCCCCAAAATGTATGCATGATGTAGTATCATATGTGCATGAATTGATGCTTTATAAAGAATCAATGCTATAATATGCTATGATGACAGGTGTTGATGATTCTGCTGGATAACTTAACGGCAAACCAGTTAGGTGGTATCTTGATTCATAATGATAATTAGGACTTTCCAACCTTCATTTTAAGTTAATTCCAAGATTGTTTTCACACATACAGTTACCAAGCCAGTTTTAATTTTTTATACTTAGTTTTAACAGTTGTAAGCTGCCAAGAAGAGTGTGACAGAGACATAGCTGGCGAATGAATAAATAATGATGTGTCCTGATGCTTGCATATTAATATCTGACCCTTAGATAGTTGCAGTCCTTCAATTGTTTAGCACATTACAAATTCTTCTGGATTTCTCAAAGATAAAGGCTCAGGCATATCATTTGCAAGTTAACTACCCAGCTTTTCGTCATCTCTTTACAATTAGCAAAATAAGTTATTTCATGCACACTTATTTAATTTGAATAGATTGGTTGCAGCAGAATTGTATTTTTATCAGGAAAAAAAAATGATAAGTTTCAGTTGAGAATTATTTAATTTCATTTAACTCAGTTAAATACAGAAACTGTTCAGAGTTATTTAAGGCAAATAATAAAATGTACTTATCTTAAGCCCTCCTTTTATGTAATACGTCATTTTCTACAAATTTTACAGATAAAAGACAGGTTCATATTAGATAATGTCTTGAAGAAATCCATTTGCTGCATGAACATTTGTGTATAGGTATATGTACTAATTACATGAATTTTATATGCACTTGTTATAATTGGCTATTTTATGGACAGTATACAGAATACTAGTATAATAATACTGCATATTAATATATACTTTTCCATTATACACATAACTCTATGGTTTGTTTTGTTTTGTTTTGTTTTTGGAGTTAAACATTCAGTTTTCAAGTTTCATCTGCCCTGATCCTTTTTCAATTTAAGACATATGAGTATAGTTTGAGTTTCTTATAAGTAAACCTTATAAATACAAATAATGAAATCATTGTCTGCAAATCATAGAATCTAGTTAATCACATTGTATTACTCAATGCTGTGTCAGAATTATTTTTATAAAATGCCTACCAAATTGTGGGACGTATCTAATATGGGACATAATTAAAGATCAAAGTGATAGTAGTGGATTACATAAATGTACTTGCTTGATCTGAAAGGAATTCTGACATACTTTCCAGACAATAATTCTACATTTCCTCTCATTGATGACACAGATAGTATTTCACAGTCTGAAAATGTTTAAATGCTTCTTTACAAGAGTATGAAGGATGGTTGCTGTGGCTATTTTTTCTTTTGGCTGAAATCACACTGTTATTTAAGATGAAAGAAGAGGTAGAATGATGTGTATTTCCACTAATACATGGAAACTTTCAAAATTATAAAATGAACTGCTCTCTATTCAAGGCTGTTTTATCTTTTCTTCTTTAACTACTTATAAATAAACACAGTCAAATTGAAATGTATAAACTTATCATAACAGTATAAATGTTTGAAAAGAAACCAGCTGATAAGAATGCAAAGGGAAAAAAATTCTATTCTATTTCCATTTTAAATAAATGAACAGGTAGCCATCAAATGTACATGTAGTTGGAACTGTAGTTTTTATTGCTAAGCAAGGAAGTTGTTGAGTCACACCCAATTTCATGATGGTTTTCATGATGGTCATTAAGTGAATCATGTGGTTGTTCTGTATCTGTATTTTATCCATTGACTTTGCTTGTTGGAAGCTAACTGAGATGGTCATCAATAGCAATCATGTGGTCCAGGGACACTTGAACTGCCGTAAATATATGCTGGTTGCCAAGTGACCCAGTTTTGATCAAGTGACCATGGGGATGTAGCAATGGTTGAAAGTGTAGAACCAGTTGTAAGTGTGAAGAGTGGAGTTTTTTTCCAGCATCATTGTAACTTTGAATGGTTACTAAATGAATGGTCATAAGTCAAGGACAACCTGTATTCTAGCAAATCAATTAGGCAGAATCATTTTTTCTCCAATCTGTAGCCCTTTAACATTTATTAGCCTTTCTTTGATGAAATGCAGTTTTATCTCCAGCTACTTTTTCATTGAAGGGACTAGGAGTAAATATTATTAACAGTTAGTCTGTTTTTATAATGTTTTCTGTCTGAAGTGTGGCTTTGCTCAAGGCTATAATAGGGTTCAATTAGTTTGTCTCTCCCAGATGAATGAAGCAGCCCTCGAAAGAATTAGGGTAGATGAAATGCAAACTTTTTTCTGACCAAAAGACTCAGCCCACTTAAAACTTGCCTCTAGAAACTTTTGACATTGGCTTCAGATGGGATTAACCCTTAGCCACTAGCTTGTTATTCCCTGCCATTTCCTTCCCCCCAAAAACGAAAAGACTAAAACTATGGTTTCGTGAGTAAAAGAATAGCCACTGATGAGAAAGAGAAGGATAAAACATATCCTTATAGAAGTCTGCAAGTATGCTAAATAATATCATGACCTTTATCAGATTGCATGGATTGTATAGTTTCTGCTGCATTCTGTACCGCAAATGAATATGGTGAGCCTAGAGGACAAAGTGTGCTCTTCATCTGCTTTTCTATATTAAGAATCTTTTTCAAGAAGCCTTAATCTTTGCATTTCCCTGGAGCCTTTTCAAGTATTTGACAGGTAATTTGGAGTTTGGTTTTGTTTGGGGATGGGTTCATTTTTCTTCCTGAAGGCAATAATTCAGATATTTTGTTTGGAGATCAGCTAACTTTAACCAGTAAATGTTAAATCTTCTCATCTATATGAATGTATATTTGCTCTATGTCTAAGTAAGATAATTATTTAAAAATAATTACTAAATCTAGCAAATAGTACAATTATGGTAGGCTGGGACTCTGAAAACGTGAACCAGTGAAACAAACTGGTCACATGTAGATTTCACTATCTAGAATTTGGCCAGCATTTCCCATTCTCAGTAATAGATTATTGTTCTGCACATTAAGGTACTATATTTCCTCTTTTATTCCTATTTCTCTTCATTTTCTGTAGTGGAGTTTCAGCTGAATAAAAGATGAATAGTTAATAAAGAATAGTTGGAGCAAGCAAATTATGACAGCTATTGACCAATTTAGGTCAGTTTGAAAGATGTTTCCAATTATGCTAGTTTTTCTAGTTATGTCTTTCCCTTATATCTTATAGAGTCATTTGTCAGTCTATGCCTAAAGGTACCTATCCCTCTAGAATTAATTTTCAGGGAACAGAATTAGAGGATTTCTACTAATGGGAATTTTCTGCTCTTTTGTTTGTAGGATATAAAATCTAATCATGGTCAATCATTTATTAACTCCAAGTAATGCATTCATTCTGAATTTAGATATATATCATTGGCATGGAAAAAGCTACGCAAGCAGAGCTAAATTCAGGCATAAAACAAGCAAGCTACAGTTTAGGACAATGGTTGCCAATCTTTTGAACCCCAGGGGCCACTAAGTTCAAAATTGTAAATCCCGCAAACCACTAATATGATTTTTTTAAAAAGATACATGCATTTGTAAAATATTGATCAAACAACTTCCATTTGATTAATATAAAAGGCACTTAGTTAATATAACAAAATTTAAAAAGCTTATTTAATTATAACAAAATCATAAATGCTTATTTAATCATTATAAAATCATTAAAGGTTGTTTAATTGTAGCAAATTTATTAAACTTAGTTTAATTACTACAAAATAATTGAAGCTTCTTTAAGTATTACACATTTTTAGTGTGATATTTGTTCCTGCTTGAGAGAGAGAGAGAGTGAAGTGAGTGAGTCTCAGGAATGAGGCACAGGCAGAATGTAGCTTCAGCTCTTTATTGAAGGTAAGTCAGTATACAGAATGGAAATGCTCTTGGCTGGCTTGTTCCTTTATATCTTTTGAATGGGACAAGCCAGCCAATCAGCTTACAGAGATTTTCCTGCTTTAGAGCAGGGTGGGGAAATGCGGACTGGAGTGGAAACCTCCGTTTCACTGCATAACAGAGAGAATGAGAGAGACAGAGACACACAGAGAAAGATAGAGACACAGAGAGAGAATGAGAGAAAGAGAGTGACAGACAAACACACAAACACAGAGGGAATGACAGACAGACACTCAGAGAGAGGGGGGGAGAGAGAGAGATACACACACAGAAAGAGAGAGAGAGGGGAGACAGACAGACAGA
>JANHFO010002654.1:90494-103290 GCA_032468095.1 Pareas carinatus
ATAATAATAATAATAATAATAATAATAATAATAATAATAATAATAATAATAATAATAATAATAATAATAATAATCAGACAAAGAGTGTCTCTCTCATAAAAAATATGGTGAGATGTAAATTTCAGAAAGCTATACCGGCTCGAATATTGTCCAGGTTAACAAGGTCCATATCAAATGTTGAAGTTCCTGGACATCTGGTGAAAAATGGACTGCAGGACTCAGAACTGTTGGCTGAATAACCAGGGTCTGCAACTGCAGAACTACTGGAAGAAAAGGTGTTTACCCATCGCAAATATAGAGTGTTTGAAAACAAAGAAATAATTATCTGTTATTACAAATCAAGTCCAACAAGAAGAGGATATTTGAAATGAATATACCAGTTCTGGAAAAAACAACATCCAGAATCAGAAATAACAGAACAGAGGCTAGCAGATCAGCGTTGATTTATAATGTGAAACAAAGTATTCACAGAAGCAGAATTGGAAAAACTGCAAAAGTTTATCCAATTTATCCCAAAACAATTGGACCACCACTTGAACATCATCAGCATTGACAAATTTGCCATCAGTCAGTTGCAAAAGGCAGCCTTACTGGGAACAGCTTCCATCCTGCAATGGTATATGTAACACCAACAAGCAACCACATCTGCCTACCTCAGGTCCTTGGTAAGAATTTGATAGGTAGACAAAAACGCCAAATCCAGTCTGAACATCTGGCAGACTGTGCGATGAACCATAATAACAACAGCAACAAAAACAAAAAGAAGACCTGGTAATGCCTAAAAGCAGAAAAGACAAATAAGGAGACAGCAGGGCTAATTTTTGCTGCTGAAGACCAAGCCTTAAAAATAAATACATACAAAACCAGAATTGAGAAGACAGCACGAGAGCACATGCTGCCTCTACAAAGAAGCTAAAGATACAGTGGCTTACCTCATTAGCTGCATTCCAATTACAAAGGAATGACAAAGTAGCAACAATGATGTATTGGAATATCTGCACAAAATACGATTTGTCTGCAAGCAAGAACTGGTGAGATCAAAAAATAAAGTAGTAAAAAATGAAGAAGCTAAAAGTTCTCTTGGACTTTAGAATTCAAACAAATATTTGCCACACAACACCCCAGACTTAATAACTGTCAAGAAGAAAGTCCAAAAAAATCTGGGTAAACTCCTAGAGAAAGACCTGGAAATAGAAGTAGAATGGCTGTGGCAAAAGAAAGCAAAGATAGTATTGATAGTAATTGGTCTTGGATGCAATCTCAGAAAATCTGGAGGACCATTTGAACACCATCAGCATTGAAAAAAATCACTATCAGTCAATTACAAAAGGCAGCTTTACTTGAAACAGCTTACACCCTATGCCAATAACTTAAATTCAACAGGCAACAATCATTGGGAGGACACAATAGGTGGACAAAAATATCAAACCCAGTCTAAACATTTGTCTGAGTATGTGACCACCCAGATCTTATATTAATTTTTGCTCCAAAAGAAGCATTAGGGCTTATTTTCTGATTAGGTCTTATTTTGGGAGAAATACACTATTAAATGCATCCATCTAGGTGGCAATTTTAACTGGGGCTTATTTTGGAGGTAGGACTTATATTTACAAGCATCCTGAAAAATTATGCTAGAGCTTAGTTTCCGGTTAGGTCTTATTTTCAGGAAAACAGGGTATTGTGGTGGCACAGTGGTTAGAATGCAGTACTGCGGGATAATTCTGCTGACTGCCAACTGCCAGCAGTTCTGCAGTTCAATTTTCACTGACTCAAGGTTGACTCAGACTTCCATCCTTCCGAGGTCGATAAAATGTGAACCAAGTTTATTGGGGCAATATGCTGACTCTGTAAACCACTTAGAGAGGGCTATAAAGCACTGTGAAGCAGTATATAAATGTAAGTGCTATTGCTATTGCTATTTGAAACAAATAGAGAAGCACTTTTCAATGAAATTCAAATGAGCTTCCAGAAATGCAGTTGGAAAATAAAAATCCAAGCAGATGTTTCATTTGGCTTCAGTAACGTGTATGTTCTTTGTTCATAGACTTTCCTTGTAGATCTGATCTGATAGTTTCATGACTCTTTACCAAGTACTGGATGTTTTTGAACCTCCAACACATTAAGCAAATTCAAATTGGCAGGTACAGTTGGATACTACTTATTTTAACTCTGCCACATGGCAACATTTAAGACTGAATTTGGTGCAACAAATCTCTAGGTACAATATTTTAATACAGAAAAAGAGGACCATCAACTGGCAGGAGAGAATACTTGTCAATATAGCTTCATGGTTTATGAAGGAACATAATTCTTTTTTTATAATAATAGCCGATGTATAAAACAAAAAGTATTTTAATTTTTGTGTAACAAAATAGTTAATATTGTGATCTATGGATTTGTGATGATCTGTGGAATACAATCACAATGAATCTTGTTTTTGTGTGTGCTGCTTTTTAATAATATACACACAAGGTAAAATTAGGCTATTACAACTATTCTGAACTGGATTCATCTTATAATGAAGGTAGCAAACAAAGGCAGAACCTTATTAAATGTAAAGGGAGAATTTTATATATAAGTGAGGGGGAAATTATCTACATGGAAATAATGACTGACATTCTTTGGAACATTAGCATATTGCTTGGATGAGGCATAGATTCCCAGGGGACCATTGGTTAGGGTATCAGATCTATGTTTACTTATTCATCTCCTTTTCACAGATGGTACATGTCTCCTAAGAGACCTAAGAGACAGATGTGCAACTCCAATCTCTTAACTCTTTCAGAACTAACTATTCCTTCTTATCTGCCTAGTATTAAAAAACCCTATTCCTAGTATCAATATCAGGGGTCATTAGTAATCAGCTGACACTGGGGGAAGGAATATTTCTCTAGGACTGACTCATCCTCCCACAAGGATAGCAGCATGATCAAACCCTAAGGAACTGAAAGAGGACTGATTGCACATCTCCAAACTCTTTTAAATAAGAACCATGGAGAAACAAAAGTACATGCTGTTTTATTTCTGTATTACTTCAATTTACTACCCATCACCTTGGAATAGTTTTATCAAAAGATGGAATAAGAAATAATAGAAGAACAAACAGGATGCAGCTCTTTGTATGGGTTGATAAATCATACCAAGATATGAGTTCTTTGATTACAGTTTGCTATATAAACTGCAGTTGATAGCAAATTATATAAAGCTTATTATATAAAGCTAAGTCATAATACAGGAAGTACATTCAAGAGACTGAGAATTCTAGTTCATATAGCATGATTTAGATGAGGGAATAGAAGGGGAACTCTTCAAATTTGCAGATGACACTAAGCTGGCATGAATAGCTAACACCCCAGAAGACAAACTCAGGATCCAAAAAGATCTTGACAGATTTGAATAATGGGCCCTATCCAACAGCACAACATTTAATGTGGAGAAAAACAAGGTTTTATATCTAGGCAGGAAAAACCAAAGGTACAAGTACAGATTAGGTGAAACCTGGCTCAAAAACAGTAACTGTGGACCTTGGAGTCCTAGTGGATGATCACTTAAACAGGTGGCAACAGTGTGTGGCAGCAGCCAAAAATGCTAACACATTCCTTGGTTGTATAAACAGAGGCATAGCATCAAAACCATGTGAAGTATTAGTACTGCTTTGGAAATCCTTAGTAAGACCACACCTGGAATACTGCATCCAGTTTTGGTCACCACATTACAAATAGATGTTGAGACTGTGGAAAAAGTGCAAAGAAGAACAACTAAGATGATTAAGGCCAGGAGATAAAAACATATGAAGAATGGCTGCAGGAATTAGTTACGTCTTCTCTAGAGGTAAAAGGGATAGAGGTGACATGATAACAGTATTCCAGGAATTAAGGGGCTGTCATAAAGAAGAGGGAGTTAACTTATTTCCCAAAGCACCAAAAGGCAAGGCAAGAAAAAATGGATGGAAACTAATCAGGAAAGAAACAATCTGGAATTAAGGAGAAACTTCCTAACAGTGAGGACAATTAAGCAGCTTGCCTTCAGAAGCTGTAGATGCTTTATCACTGGAGGGTTCTAAGAAAAGACTGGACTACCATCTCTTTGAAATGGTATGAAGTCTCCTTGAGCAGGGGATTGGACTAGACGACCTCCAAGATCCCTTTCAGCTCCATTCTGATTCTGATATTAGACATGAAAAATTGGACTGGGTGACTTTGGGCCAATCACTCTCAGCCCAACCCACATCACAAAATTGTTGTGGGTAAAGTAGAAGGAGGAAGGAGCATGTTCACCATATTGAGTTATTTATAAGCAATATAAAGAACTGGATAAAAGTGAAATAAATAGCGATTGGGTTCCTACATTGGCGTAAGGCAAAGCTAATCAAATTAAATGATGGTTTAGCCTAATCAAGTCTTAGTAACAACTTAATCCAAATCAGGATCAGGAGTACGTTTGAAAATTGTCAGGCTGTTACAAACTTGTCAATGGTTGCAAACACTAATGTTGATGGAACCATTATCAATTCCATGATTGATTTTGAAAAAGGAAAGGAAGAGAGGGGGGGAAATAAACGGTGAACCTTTGTGAGTGTTGTGTCCTGGGTGGGCATTCCCAGCCCCAGAAATGCCCACCGCTGCTGATTGGCAGGCTGCCCAATTGAATCCTTTTATAAGGGGCAGCCTGCCCACCTGGTTCCACTGTCTTTCACCAGCGGAACCACTATAACTAATAAAGAGCTTTCACTAAACTTCCAACGAACCGCCAATCTTTGGATCCAACAGTGAGTGCTCCACAGTGATTAGAAAGCTGCATCTCCTGCTCTTGACTTCAATGTTTCTACGTAGGCTAACAGAAAGGAAAGTTGGACTACACCTCTTAATGTCCTACACATGCCCACCTGCCAATTGTTCTACACTGTTTCTTTTTATTATTTATTAAATTTGTATACCGCCCTTCTCCTGAAGGAGCCAGGTGGCGGAGCCTCCACATAAAATTCAATCAGGATCCTAAATTCACTTCATCAGGACCATGGAATCCATACATTTCCCATGCAACCTAGCCCCCTTTCTTGCCTTGATATGAAAACAGACCCACAGAATAATTAAAGAATAAAGCTAGAAAAAATCATATCAAAGCACTTGTATCCTATTTCTAGGAAGAGTATTTGACTGATCTTTATACCCTCAGTAATTTAATCTAATTTTCCACCCACATTCTCATGAATTAACAGATTCTTGGTGTGACAGTCAATGTCTCTAAGCCAAGGATGTTATGCTTGCATAACTTCCATTGCTGGACTGAGAGCTGCTGGCTTTCACCTCAGTCCTCCCACAATCTGTCAACGCTTCTTTCAGGGGAGATCATATCTTGATGAATTTGGCTACCATATGAACTTGTTAAAAAAACTAAATTTTCAATAGTTGGGTAATTCAACTCTTTGACAAAGTAGCTTCCACACCTAATTTCTTAAAATGCTTTGGAGTATAATGCTGGAAAAGGACAGAAATACTCTCTAAGAGATTAATATATCTTGTGCCAGGGTGTTAATATCATGTAAATTATGCACAGTTGTCCAACTCTTGTTCTCTTTAAGTGAAATTTCATCATAGTTCTTTCTTTCATCATTACAAATATATAATTGATTTCCACTTGGGCTGTATCAAACGGTGTAGAGGGATGACACAGCTTATTCTCATCCTTAACTTGGTGTTTTAAAAAGCATTAAAAGAACAATACTAATTCAGAGCAATCACAATAATTGACACAAACTATGCGGATAATGAACAGAAAGAAAGAAACCAGTCATAATGCAAGTTTATACAATACAGCAAATGATACAAAAGTAAGAAGTACTACTCTCATGATAAAATGCTGGGTAACATTGACAATTAATTTTCCTTCCTTTTTTTCTTGAGAAAGTGGTGAAAGTTCCCCACCCCTTTTCAGGTAGTGGCACTCTTCGGTGTGTTGACTTCCTGATCTAAGAATCTGGACCAAAGCTTTCTAGAAGACTATGAAGCAAAGGTTGCTGTCTAACTCAGTGTTTCTCATTCCGGGCAACTTCAAGAGATGTGGACTTCAAATCCCAAAATTTCCTGGCCATGCTGGGGAGTTCTGGGAATTGAAGTTCACATATCTTAAAGATGGCCAGGTTTAGAAACAATGGCCTAACCACAAATGCATTAAAAGATATCTCAAATACCTCAGGGCATGTTGTATGCTTTACACCTACTTGAAACAAAAAGTAATAAAGGGAGTGGATGAATTAATGAATTAATGAATTAATGAATAGCAAGATTATGTAGAAGGCAAAGGGAACAACTTGAAGGATAGAAGAACGATTTTAGGTGCTCCCTAAGTTTGTTGCCTTGTAGATGTTTCCTTAACCAAGTAGGTAACATCATCAGTGCTGATTACCTACTTGGGTAATTAAATGTCTGCAAGAAAACAGCCAAGCTCGGGGAGCACCTAGGATCCCACAATTCAACCCTGAGCTACTAACATTCTCTTATTTCTGTACAGAAGGAAGAGCAACCACCAAGGCAAAGAACAGATAAAAGGGACCTGAGCCCAGACTAAGAAAAGAACATAAGTAAATGTCTGACAAGTCCCTCCCTTGTTCACATGAAGATAAAGGGGGGGGGGAGCACATGCAGACTTGCAAGATTCTGTTAGTGTAGCTTTACAATAAAAGTAGTGCTGACTTACATGGCTTTGGTTTTCTAGTCCAAAGTCCTACCTTGAAGGACTGACAAACAAGAAAAAATGGCAATCTTATTAAAAATTGATTTTTGGGAATCAGCAGGAAACCACTGGGTCAAAATTCACACTGAGCAATCTTGTTCTGTGCCAAAGGATGGTATTTTCCTTTATCTCCAAGAGATCTTTAAAGGCTATTGTAGTCTAGTGCAGGGTTTATCAGTCTAATGCTTAAGCCACTAGACCAGGGCTGGGGAATTCTGGGAGTTGAAGTTCATTCGTCTTAAAGTTGTCAAGATTGGGAAACCCAGGTCTAGTGGCTAAAGCATTAGACTGATAAGTGACTTGAGACCAATCAGTTTCTCTCAGCCCTACCCATCTCACAGGGCATAAAATAGAGAATCCCAAGTAAATTACTCTGAGCTTCTGAAAGAAAGTTTGGTTATAACTCTAACAGATTCAAAAACAACCCTTTTTCTTCTGAGATGCCCTACTAGGTATAGCACTATTTAGTTATAGTGAGAAAATCCAACTTGTTGGAATTCTCATAGTTGGGCAGTGTTGGCCTCTGGCCTTTTCCTGAGAAGAGGCCATTTTAGTTTCCAGACAGACTTGAATTTCCAAGTGTGCCAATGAAAGGGGCCATAAATTAACACATTCATTCATGAATACTTAATCAAGTGTACTAAGTCAATCCCTTCAATTGGGTTCATGCAACACAGTGAAACGTAAACCAGTCAACTGTTTGTGTATTAACTCAATCATATTGTATTTTCTGACGGGCAAGTTCTTTTTTATAGCTTCATGTCAATGTCAATAGACTAATGATCTAGAAACAGCAGGATGCATATGTTATTGCACAGGCAACAGTTAGTGAAAACCTACTTTTAAAATGAAATGTTTATTGCATCAACGTGAAAATCATTCAGGTGATAATGATGTGCTTCCCCAATTAAAATGAGGGCTTTTCTCTTAAAGTGGTTTCAAATGTGAATTCTCTAGAAATGTGAATCAATAAGATGAACCTACTTTCTTTGGCTTGTACTAGGTCAAAAATGAATATATTGGTTTCCTTTTATCTAAGCGTTTTTTTCTGAGTTTAGCTGCAGGAGACCTGAAGAACAAGTGACATTCACTGTGTTCATACAAGAGAATTGTCCATGATTAGTCAAACTATATTTAGCCAGTTGTCTTGATTTGCATGACATGCTGAATGCAGTACCAAATTATCTAACATCGGCTGTTTGTGAATCAGACTGTTCCTAAATATGAATGTATAATAAATTCCTGAGCTGAAACTAGTTTTAGCATTATAAACAGAAATCTCCTATTTATCATTTAAAAATCTTCACTCAGAGGAATAATCCCCACTACAATTAAGAGTTTAGACAAAGACAATTATATCAAGGTCTTTGTTTAATGTACAATATGTTTCCTACTTATAAAGTCTTTATGAGGAACCTGTCATTTAATCCTGTCAAAGTTGATGTACATTTTTGCCATTGTTTTTGGCATGATTTTTTAATTAAAATATTTATTATTAAAGACTGTATGTTCTCTCATGAAATTACATATAGATTTTATTTTTTTAAAAGAAACAAGTTCTAATTTGACTATCAGAGAGATAGCTTACTTTTAAGGCAAGTTGTTCTTAGTTAATAAAACACTAAACAGAAGCTAAAGAAATCACAGCTGATCTTACAAAAACCATTACTTATCCATTTTATGTCACAACATCCTAGAGTTTATTTAAGAAACAATGAGAAAGATTACTACACCTTAATAATATTGTATGAGCATAAACATGTGGCTTGTTTGCTCATGCTTTACTCTTTTGTATGAATCCACTGATTAAAACCAGCCAATTGTGGTTTATTCAATAACCTAACGTAATAAAGAAAACAGCTGCTGCTACGTGGAAACTGCAGATGTGTTTCCTTCAGTGTAGCCTTTATAGCCTACTTTGATTATCTGCACTTACTGCAAGTAATTAGGGTGTGAGGAGTGTGCGAGTATGTGTTTGTGAGAGGGGTGTGTTCCATTCTACTAACAAACTGATTGAATATCCTACTAAATTATCTGCTAGCGTCTAAACATGGTTCAAACCTCAACAAATTTATTTCTGTATAGCTATTTTTCTGCATTTGGCTAATTTCTATTTTTAGTGCTTTGTTGCTGTGCTGTTAAATTCATTTCAAAGTGAGACATGCTTGCAGCATTTTTTTTCTACCATATGTTTTTCCTTTCTTGATTACTCGGTTAATTACTTAAGTTAATATCTAGAACCATGAAAAGGAAGCTGTGTTCAAAGCAATGCTTGTGCTATTTTGATTTTATTTGCTCATAATTGTTTATACTATAGGGAAAGTGTTGATCTGCTTAGACTTGACTTTAATCCAGGAAATGTTGGTTTACCTACTCCAGGTGAAGGCACCAAAAATGACCAAGCCTTTTCCTGTTCCTGCTGATTCTGGGAAAGGTCAGATGAGAAGAAAGATTTCACTTGACTTTCTACCTCTGAGTTTAAAGGCAAAGCTATATCTGTGAAAGTCCTTTTAACATGTAAGTTTGATTGAATGATATTTTTCTATAGTTATGCATGTTTATTCTGAAAGTGAATTTAAAGGATTAAGTGTGAACCTGTTTAAGAACTAAGTATATATATTTTGCCAGCATTAAATTGGCACAAAGTTTTTGTTACAATCAACAGAAAATATTTAGCAAACCAAAGTTGAGAATTGGTGGTACTGTTAATATTATTCTTTAAACATAAGAATTAGGGAAAAAATAAACCCTTTCCTCCTTCCATTTTTTTTGTGTTTACTTGATACTGATATTTTCCTAAGATTCATCTTCCAGCATTGTCTGTATGTAAATGCTATGGTGTTGAAGTATTGCATAATAATATGAAAATATCAGTGCATCTTACAACTGGCAACACCTATAGTTATTTCCATATCTGTTAAGGGATCAGTGTAACTGAGGCTCTGGTAGCATTATTTAGATATTAGAAAATTATTTAGTTAAATAATAAAAGAAGCTTTCAAATAAACTTAAGCAAGCTTGTTACTATTGATAATGATGAGGCATTGCAATGTATTTTCTACCTTTAGTTCAGATCTTCTCTCAAAATAGAAAATGAAACAAGTGGAAGATGTCTATTAATAAGCTAGTATTCCTAGTTGTCTTCACCAATATCTCTATTTTCTATGATCTGATTCACATACAATCTTTATTAGGATACATTTTAATCATGGTTTGTTGAACAAGCCATTATGGCCCTGCTTGTACATAATGCTAACTGATGTTTTCATAAATTAAATTAAATCAGAAATAAACAAATGATATTATGGCTGAGTGTAATGTGTGAAAAAGGATATTATAATGTATATTGAGGAATATTGTATTTGCGTATATCAAACTAACTAAAGCATAACAATCTTTGTTACATAACATTTTTTCACTTCAACCCGCAAGAGATGTAAGATTTAGGAGTGTGGATGTTTCTTAGTCTCCATGTTAAGGAATTTGTCTTTGGAAATTTAATGGAGAAAATTAGAAACCATGACCACCATAGTTAGCTGACATCAAGGGAGTTTATTGCCTAAAAAAAAGAAACATCTTTGGGTAGAATATGCATATAGGTTATCCATCTCTGGCCTTCCCCATTTGCTCTACCTATTTGGAATGTTAAGAGTCTACTACTCTGCTGAAATCAAAAGTCATAGTTGTTTATTGTTCCATTCAGTTCCATTTACTCAAGTCTAAGTTAGGTAAAAAGTAACTGTTGAGGTTCCATTTCTGGTTTAAAATCCTTAATTGTAGGTTCACAATAATTCAAGGAGATAAAAGTTTCTTGCTCTCAGTTCTTTTTTCCTAAAGGTGCTTTTTCAAGAGGCAGCTGGACTTTCTTGTTTTTATTTGAAGACATTTTGTTTCTCTTCCAAGAGCTGAAGAAGCTTCTTGGATGAGAAGCAAAGCATCTTCAAAGAAAAACGAAGTCCAGTTGCCTCTTGAAAAAGTACGGTTGGGACAGCCATGATCTGGATGACTGAGAATCTCCATAGACTCTCAGCCCTTTTATTTCAAAAGAGAAAGTAGTCTTCCTAGATGGGTGTGTGTGCATTTCACTAGAGTTTTTAAAAACCCAAATTTACCCAAGTGAGAAACTGTATTGATACCTTAAGCTTGTGATCACACTGGACTCTATTCTAATCATTTATTCAGATGGAGTTCAACATCAAATTGATATTTTATGCATGGGCCTTTACCCAGCTCCACAGAATAAATGCAATTAATCATTTGATCCAGAAATCATCTCCTATTTTACTAGTCCACTTCCTAAACATTTCTACTCAGAAACAGTCTGACATTTTTTCTTCAATGAACAACATGAAAAATTTTCAGCTTCAAAAACCTGTTTGCCAAGGTCTTGGCTTGTACATTATGTAACTGGGACAACCGAGATTACTCTTCAATCAACATTTACAGTAGTCTAGTAAGGTCAACTGAATATATACCTAGATTGAGAATGTATGTTCACTTCTGCTAACTAGAGAGCTATATAAAAAGAATAGGCCCTTCTTTTCCTTAGTTGCTGTCCCTTGTCAAAATATCAATTGGGAAAAACGAAGCAAAAAAATCTTAAAATAAGGAATCAAGTTTACTTTCAAGACCAAACTTATATGGCCTGATATACATGCAAGTTACTGATACTGTCTCATAGTACAGATGAAATCTCAACTCTCAGGAAGCATTTTCCCCCTTAAACTAATGCTGCATAGAAGTCTTAAGTGGATTACAACATGGTCACTGTTTTTTTCTGGTTTGGGCTGTTTTTAATGATCATTGCACATGGCCACACATTTTTATTTCGCTATTTCTATTTGCTTTCTATACTAAAATGGTGCTTCCTATTACTAATACATACATATCACATTAGGACAGCAGAAGTAAATTCCATTTCAGGCATTATCCAAAGCAGGGTTTCTGAAACTTGTTTAAACTAAAAATCCAAGATCATTGAGCTACCCTACTGTCTGTAGATTTACTTTAATTTCTTTAAGCAACTATGCTAACATAAATTTCAGATAAAGTTGCAACTCTTTAAAATCAGATCTTAGAAATGAGTGCATTTTATTATTGATAAGCAGTGTAACTTATGGATTTGCCAATACTAAAAAGATAATATTAATCTGCAGGAAGTTTATGTATATTGATTGGGACTTTGTATTAACTTTATTATTTTTTATTATATGCATATTTTAGCAGTGTCCTATTAAAATGTATATTTAAAGAAAAAAACTGCCTCCTGTTAAAAACTAGTGCCTGGCTCATTAAAGTCAGTGTAAGTGACTCTAAATTGCTCAGAGTGAGCATGGATATATTTCACAGGTCTATTGCTAAATATTTTAAAATTCTCTTCCTCAAATCTATGTTATTTCAATAATTACAAATTTCAGGAAGGCTGCTGTCAGGTAGTGATAGAGTTGAAATTTAGTTTGATTTACAATGTTTGATTTACAATTTTTTTTCCTTTTCAGATACATTAATTTAAAATAGTGTAATAAAATAATAAGCAATATGCGACTATGTGGTGCTTTTAGAGGAAGAATGAATACGTACAAAAGCGTATGCACAATTATATTTAACAAGCCGTATCAAACTTTAAAAGTAGTTTTTGTAAAGCTTGTGGAAACAAGACAATATTGCTAATGTGGAAATCCTCAAGATTCAAATTATTTTAGATTGGTGTTTTTCTGAGGAAGGTTTGTATCCCTTATTTTGGGTACCAAACATATTCATTCTCTCTGTCTCTCTTTTTTTAAAGGAATGAGTGTATGCCGAATATTTATGAACTTTTTCTCTTGAAGGACTGTCACTATTCACACCCCCTTGGAATAAAAATCTTTTTCCTGAATGGTCAGTTAGACCAAACCCTTCAGTAATCTATAATATCATTAACCTATAACACTTCTTTCAAGAAACTATTGCATCGTTAGATACTGCTGTTTGTATATTTAAAGTTCAGAACAGAATAGAATAGAATAGAATAGAATAGAATAGAATAGAATAGAATAGAATAGAATAGAATAGAATAGAATTCTTT
>JANHFO010002656.1:10003-22868 GCA_032468095.1 Pareas carinatus
ACACACACACACACACACACACACACACACACACACACACACACAAATGCATACATATAAGTAGACACACATACACACACTTTTTACAACTAGATTGCACTTGTACTGCAATCTTTGCATGCTAGCCCATTTTTAACATGGGCACTGAATAGGATGTACAATTCAAACCTTTGTTACTCAAAAGGTACAAATTATGCATGCTTTTTTGGTGCCTTTGCCTTTTGTATGCGCATCTCTCCTTGGATCTGTATCTTAATCTTCCTTAAAAATAAATTTGGGTTGCCTTCCCCCTGGCTTCAAATGTATTTTTAGGGAGGTACAGATACCAAGGAAAATAATTAGGTTACTTGGGTTTCGTTTGCGGCTCAGAGTAGCTTGACACCTGGCAGGGGAGCTTCTCCTGCGTTTTCTTTAAACTCTGCCTCCTTCTCCTTAACTGTGTTTCTTATAATACATTCTTGTGTTAAGTGAGAAAGACTATTTGTAAAACAATCTCTTGGCTAGTTCCAGTGTTGGATGAAGCTGATCCTGTAATGGCATTTTGTTTTGAACAGTTGCTGTAGTTAAAGTTCCCTCATAAGGTAAGGTGGCACTAGCTTGAAAGGAGGTCCAAATGCCACATTTATAATTAGACTGCCAATTCAGCACATTGTATCCACTGCTATACAGGGATATGCTGCTGTGCCTGGCCTCTCTCAATAGCCTGTATTCAGAATTAGCCAATTCAACTACTTCAACCTTGGAATCAGATTGAGAATGGGAGAAGGGAGAGGAAACTCCACCTCAGCCTTTCTTTCTTAGCTCGTTAAGCCAAAGAATATAAGCAGGATCGCAGCCCCATACAGTGTTAGCTGGAACCCGTACATCAGATGCAAGTTGGGCACGAGGCTCCCCTTCCCACACTTGTTAAGTATTTTGTAGAAGAGGTCTCACAGGAAAATATACCTGAAGATTTTAGATGCCTCTCTGTGTGTGTGTGTGTGTTTAGGACATCCAGAGAACTGGACAATTACACCTGTGCTAAGATCTGAACCCAGGTCTCTAGACAAGACTGGAGGGGGGGGAAAGAGAAATCTTCAGCCGTTCTTGGGGGCAGCGCCTGCTTGCAGAGGGGGCGCAACCACCGCGGGGTTGCCGCGGTTCCTCCACTGCCACAATAGCAACGCTGCAGGGCAGACCCCCCGCTGCTTGCGCTGCTTGAGGCGGGAGAGGAGGCGCAGCTAGTTTGACACCCATCCGCAGAGCGAGGAGGAGAGGCAGAGCCTGGGAGAGAAGGGGATGTCGGGGAGGCCAAGGTTATTTGCATTCGCAGGCCTTCCCCTCCAATCCGCGACTTTCTAACGCCTCGGGGAGGAAGGAGAGGAGCTTTTAGGGTTTAGTCGGGGAGCCTCGTGCGCGAGGCGAGAGAAGAAGGGGAAAAAAAGTCCACGGGACTGAGCTCAAGTTCTTCTTATATGCGCTAGACTCAACGGGACGATTTGCAGCTTGCGAGTGGGGAAAAAGACACAAGCAGGCTCCGCGTAGAATTCCCCGCTCCCCTGAGAAAGTGTGTTTGTGTTTGTGTAGGGAGGAGGGAGGGTGTCGAGAAGGCCGCCACCCCCCCTTCCAGGAGGTTTCAGCGGCCTTTCTGCAAAGTTTTTCCCTCCCTCGGACGGCTCGGCGGCAGCTGGAGCAGAGCGCCTCAGCGGGCCGGCAGGGAAGAGCACGCGCCGTTGCGCCTCCTTCCCGCCAGCATCCGCTGAGCGCGAGCGGCGAGCCGGCGGCGGGTTATTAGAGCCGCTGCTCCGGCGGGCTGGCCGCGCGCGGTCGTCTCTCTCGCGCCTTCTTGCTTTGCGCTTTGGACGCAGTTGGGTGCGTTGCCTCCCGCCCCGCCCGCGACCACCCCGAGGTGGCAAAGTGACTGGTAGTGGCTGGTCTCTCCACAGCAACGGGATGCCTCTTAACGCATCCCAGCTGAGTTGTTAGGTGAATCACAGCAATGGGCAGGTATTGAGTGCCGTGGTATTATAACGGGGTGTGTGTGTGTGTGTCAGACATTAATTCAATCTCTTTCTCCCCAACAATTTGAGAGTGTGTCAACTCTACAGATCATCATATCTTAGAATCTTTGAGCTTCTTCTGTTGTAGATTGGACTCATCATTGTAAGCTGATTGGAGTACTTTCTTTTGAATACCAAGCCCTAAATGCTACCCAGGAAACTATTTCCATGTATTTTCACGACCCTCTCTCTCTCTCATCTCTTGCATATCTTGAGGCAATAATTTAATGTGGCACCTAAATGTACTTCAACAGATCGGCCTGTTAAGTAAAGGGAAAGGGTATCTCCACGTGGTATTTGTGATGCAGCTAGCCTTGCAGTTGGGATCATGTGGCAGGGATGCTTTTAGACTGAGGGATGAACAAGGATCAAAATTCACTCTCCAAAGTCTTTTTTTTAAGGTTCAGGTAAATTCCAACCCATTTTAGTGATTGCTGGGTGTATCCATGCATGGTCCAATCTATTCCTCCTTGAAATAAGAGGAAGCAGTTTTTAAGAAATACATACACGCATGAAGATAATTGCAGTACTTCATGCTGAACTATTCACCTGAGGCAAAACATATATCTTTTTAGTTCAGACTTGCATACCTCCTATCCTAGTCTGTTGTTTTGACCATGTCTGTTTTAATAAGAGGTTAATGGGCCAAGCTGTTCCTGGAAAGAAAAATACATAAATAAATGCATTTTTCATCCTTGTGATGGGGAGCCTATTAAAGAGATGAAGACCATGTTTCTAACAAAGTAAATGTTTTGCTTTTGCTTTTCCGGTCATAATCTTATTAAGTTTCAGAAGTACTTTTATTACCTTAAGAAATATCCATCAGCCTTTTAACAAATGCTGTTACACTTCTAAAACATATGTGGTCAAAACCAGAAAGATGACAAGCTTCTTATATATATAATGTGTCTATGCAATGAGAAGCAATGTGTTGTTTAAATATTTTATCACTGTCTATATTATGCATTTGAATTGTGTTTCTGTCATGAATGTAGTGTGCTTTGGCTGGTACTTTATATGTGCATTTGTGTGTATACACACTTGTGTGGGTGCATACATATATACAAAGCACTGCTTCACAGTAAATTTTTTATTTCTTAGAATGTTTTCTTATGAAATTTTTATTGTAAAATAGTAAAAGTAAAATTTGATTAAATGAACATATCACTTTGTGAATATGCTAGAATTGGAATTCAGTTACAAAAACAGAATTTTCTTTAAAACATTTGTAAACTGACATTTCTTCAGGCGATGTTTAGACCCTAAAAATGTTTCTTCCTTTCCCCCTTTTTATAGTATTGCTACAGGTTGCAACCAAAGAATATGGTAAAAGTTCTTTACCATACCCTAAATTTAACACACATACACGCACATCACACATAAAATATATACAACTCTCATTGTATCTTTATTAACTGGTGCAAAAGAATTCATTTTTTAAAAGGACTGCTCTATGAATTTTCAGATTGGAATAGACATTTCATTAAGTAAACATATATATTTGTGTAGTAGTTATTTGTTACAGAAATTATGCGATAGATCAGTCCCAGTTGGGCTATAAGCCTATTATGTCCAACAGCTGTGCAATCCTATCTATATTTTCATAGATGTAAGCCACACTGACTTTGAAGATTTGCAGTTCAATCTTATGAATGTATGCTCAGTTCTTTTGCATTAAATGGACTTAATCCTCGGTGGGTGTAATAGGTTTGCAGGTCCTACTACAACACACATTTTGTAATACTGAACTGCAAATTATGTGGACTAGAAGACATAAGTATGCTAGCTACCAGAACATGCCTACCAATTAAGAAAACTCCATGTGTTAAGACTGGATGTTTCCGGTCTTCAAATATTTCTTTCAGTAATTGCAAAATATCTCTTTAATAATTATGTATTATTAGTTTAAAGTTAGCCAGTGTTTTTGATGCCTACATGAAAATATTATAGCAATTTCCAGTTTGCTTTTTATTTGGGAAAGTTATGGGTTATTTGGTATTAAAGAACTGCTACGTGTACCTGTCATGTATTTATTCAAGTATGCAGTGAAATTTTAAATAATTCTCTTTAAGTTAACAAAACAGAAATTTGGACAATTTGGATTTATGTTAAGGAAATAGGGATTGGTACATATTGTTTTTCTTCTTTGTTGTTTGTTTGACAACTCAGTAGGTTTTAGTCTTATATGAATTCCTAAAAAAAGGATGTTTAAAACCTAAAATTCAATTTTTTGGTATTTATCTAAATATTGGGCTTATAAAACATGCTAGTTGCCAGTGATTCATAATACAAAGTAGATGAACTTTTATTTTGAAGTGAAGCAAAAATTTCTATTAGAAACAGAGATATAGATACAATAAATTAGAAAATACAATTAATCTAGAATCCTGCAAGTCACAGATGTTTGTGTGATTACATTTGTGTGATTACATACTAATGATTACATTTATTTATGCATTGGATGTTTACTGAATATTCGGTAGAATTTGGTGAAGCGATTAGCAAGCAAGCAGCAGTGCTGGGATTGTTATCCTTGAAGGTTATTTATAGGTTTATAAAAACAGCATGTTCTAGTTACTGTATTGGCATTCCAGAAGTTGTAATTATGAATAGTTTGATGTTGTGGTGAACAGATTAGACTTGTAGAAATCCAAATTTTTCATGTTAATATAGTTATAACAAAATGGAAATCACATGCAGCCGTGTTTTCACCGTAGCACAACAGTTTTACCTACGTAGTAGGTGGTCTTGTTCTGTGTGCCACCAGGAAATCTGAGAGTTTTCCTAGGGGACTTCTAGTAATGTCATGTTTTTAAAAAGTGTAAATTGAAGAAGTTTCAAGTAAAACTGCATGAGAACAATTAAGGACCTATTTATACTGCAGGAGCATAACCATTACTTTTAAAGCATCTTTGACTAAATTGGGAGATGGAATAGTGTTGGGATGTTGCAGTTTGTCATTTCTGTACAGAGGAGGGAAATAGACTGTTCTGTTCGCAGTGAGAAAAGATTCTAAAACCTCAGAAATGCCATACAGACAGGATTCTTAACTGTAGGCCTTTCCCATCATTGTTTAGAATATCCAACTTTACCCCACTATTAGCCATTCTTTTTATAGTGACACTATGCTTAGCAAAAAAAAAAACTTCTAAGCACTGAGGTCAGGTGTAGAGATTGGATTCTAGTTTATTTTTTATGAATCAGATAAAGATTTCTGTGCGTGAGACTGTATGTGAAGATGAGAGAACAAGAACATTTCCATATCAAAGGCAATATATCTGAGGCTGCATAGTAATTAAAATGTAGTGGTTTGGACTCTCTGCTTTCACTTAAGCAGAGTATTGTTAGGATTTTGTGCAGAACAGAACCAGAATCTCTAGAAATAGAGTTGTAATCTTGCACATAACACTAGAAACCGTATTTAGTTCATTAATTTGTATTAGAACTAGGCACCAAATGGAAAATATATTTTGATTTGAACCTGAATGATACTGAGTTTCAGGTGTTCTATTCAATCATTCTAAATCTGTTGTAGCTTGGCAGAAAAAAAACCCACTTGTTTTTCAGATTTACACCAAAATCTGGATCCTGGAATGATTTGTATGAGTGAATAAGGCAAAGCTTATTACCTACCTTTTCCATCTCAGCAGCTTAATTTATCCTACCAACATATCTATCAATACCTCCTTTTCAGCTACTACTCATGGTGGATGGGCCTGAAAATGAGAGCTAGGTACCAGAATGAAACAGAGATAATGTTATAAGAAAGAATTATAAAGAGTGGTAGAGAAGAACAAGCAAACTATGTTCTTAATGCTGATCTTAAGTGACAAACTTGCTAGGTCCTCATGCAAGGAAAAGAAAAGAGAAAATTGGTGCAAATTTTAAGGACAGCTAGAAACTTTGAGACAATGCTTTGAACTGGCCCAATGACCTTTTCTTTCTTCAGAAAGGTCCAGGGAAATACACAGGCTATGAAGCACACCTTTACCTCAAAAGGTATGCTAACCAATTTCATCTTTGGGACAGGAGTTTCTCAAGATTGAGTCATTTTATTGGTCAAAATTTTGAGATGGCCTATTTATAGTTTTCTTCTCAGATTAGCTGACCGTGTAATGACTTGGAAGGAAGTCATCAGAATACCTGGGGTGGGGTGGAGGGAACTCTTCTTTTTATTTAACTAATAGACACAATGTATAAGCCAAGGCTGACTTTGTTTTTTTGCATTAGCATCCCAAGCTTTGGAAGAAACTGTAGGTTTTCACATATAAATGTGTGCACATATGGCTTGTATGGGGCTTTGAGACATTGATACTATGCCTTTAGCATAGTGGAGATAGCTTTAGCTATAAAAATGTGAAGTATATTCTCTGAATAACATCTATGTAGTTTAAACACATACAAATAAACTGGAGATACGGAGTATTTGTTCGGGAGATGGGGTGGGGCAAAATGAAGCTTGTTGATTATGCGGTAGATTAACAGACTGCATTGATTCAGAAGAAAGAGATCATTGCATTGGGCACCCTTGCATTTAACAACAGTCTGGCGCACGAATACTTGTATAACATGCCCGTTTGTATCATGGCATTTTACTTAGTAACTGCATTACAAAAACGTGCAAAATATTTTGAGTCTGAACTGTTTTCTGTTCACACGGGGTATTCTTATATTGTTAAAAATGTTCCAACCTCAAAACATTTCAAATTTGAAACAGTTTGCATATTTTTACTACACATGCACAAGGAAGACTGCTATTATTTGGAAACAAGTTATAGTTGCTACTTTAAAATGTATATTCTAATACTAAGTACTTTACATTTTATTACAAAGTAGTTTAGCATATCTACTTCAAATATGCTGTTTGCTTAAATCTATGTCAAGACTTTAAAGGGTATCCAAAAATTTTCCTATAATTTTTTTTGTATTTGTTTCTGTAATTGTATTGAGATACTGAGTATGTCCTACTTTAGTTTTCATTCCACTTTTCTACTTAAAATTATTTATATTTTCATTTTGGAATTTACAGAACCAAAGACAGGCAATTTTAGCTTTTTTGCAAACCATGGCAAAAGAGCAAAATAAATTTGCTCAAATAATTCTAGCAAACACTTTTGTTACTGGTAGAATGACTGTTGCTACTCTAGCATTCCTATAAAAGAATTAGAAAGGAGAAAGTGAGGAGGGCCAATATCACACATTTATAACATCAAAATGAAAATCTGCCATAATAAGTGAATGAACTGAATGAGAACAAGAATGGCAAAATTTAATTTATATTCTCACTACTAATATGTAAACGTGTTATGTTTTAGAATTGAACAGTGCTATGTTTGAATGCATGAAACGTTTTTCTCAGTCCAAAATTTCTCACAGAATTCTTATTGTAGGGATAAAAAGAAAGGAGATTTCATATAAACTCTTGAAGGAAAGATTGGGTATAAATGGAAAATAAAAATGTATGATGTATTTCTTGTATGTGCGAACATACACTTTGCTCCAAACTCAGTTCTTTTTTATTCTCTTCAACACCATCTCAAACATGTTTTATTTCTAATGTTTTATGGTCTTATGTTTATTTAAAACCGAGCTAGTGTGGTTTCCTTTCAAGGAACTATGTACAGTATTGCTTCCTTAAAGAGTGTGCAGTAATAGAAAATATTGATTTGGTCAATGCGACACAAATTATTGCTAACTTTTGTGTTAGAGGTTAAACAAGAACAGTTAGTAGACAAGAAAAAACAGCAACATTTTGCTTCAGGCTGGACAGTATGCATCTGAAGATTTAAAAAAGAAGACATTGTGAAAGATAAGGGATGGGCATGTTCAAAGAGAAGGAAAAGAAACAGAGAAGCTGGAGGCTAATAATTTTTTTTTCAAATATGCCTAAACTCAGCCTTCAGTTGTATTCAGAAACAGGCCAACATATATGTTCAAACTTTTTTTTAATGCTATTCTTCATTCTTGCATATAAACATTAAAATAATATAATCCCCTTTTTGTCTATGTGGAAGAAATAGAAGTATCCCCAAGGTTTCTCTTGCTGGTAGTCGCTTGCAACGTGTGAGCAGCTGCTGTAATGAATTCTTTTCTAGAAATATTGTAATCACCTTAATTTCCCTTCTGAGGATAATATCTTTAATATGCCAACTCTAACATAGAACTATTTCATTAGGCAATATAGTAAGCAAATCTTAAATGTTGTTTTTATGCTTTAGACCATGCATTTTCTTTTTTGTGGTTCGTTCTTGCCTGCTGAAGAATTTTGGAAAACTCAAAAACCTGCGTGCTATCTTGTGATCTCTGTGGTGAATAGATAGAATTATGGAAAGATACATTTTGTATTTTTAATTTATTGCCATTTAATGTTAATTTATCTTCTAGTCTTTGTCTCAAATTAATTCAGTTGCTATCGACAGTATTCTCTTTGTGAATCAGATTTATGCCTACTTATTTAGGTTTTCTAATAGATAATTTTAATAATAGTAATAATAATTTATTAAATTCATATGCCACCCAACTCTCAAAGACTGGGTGTTTATTTTTAGTATACAAATTAAAAAATAATAATTTATTAGTATACAAAAGTGCATAAATAAAAATGCTCATAAATGCTTTTTATCTGTTAAGACATTTGAAAATATGCATATAGTTTAACACTGTTAAGGTATCATATGAAAGAGTGGCTTGCAAATATTCTACTTACTTAATTAACTAACTCCTCTTTGATATCTTAAGATACCAAATTTTGGTCATGGTGTTTAACATATTTACCTCCAGGATAGTGTGTGTGGCTAACTAGATTGACTGGGGTAATTCTCAACTTACAACTATTCATTTAGTGACTGTTTGAAGTTACAACAGCACTGAAAAAAGTGACTTATGACTGATTTTCATACTTATGACTAATATTGCAGCCCCATGGACATGTGATCAAAATTCAGATGCTTGGCAACTGGCATGTATTTATGATGGTTGCAATGTCCTGGGGTCACATAATTACCTTTTGGGATGTCTGACAAGTGAAGTCAGTGGGAAAGCTAGATTCACTTAACAGATGTGTTACTAACTTAACAACTGCAGTGATTCACTTAACAACTGTGGTACGAAATATCATTAAAATGGAACATAACTCACTCAACTGTTTGGCATAGCAATGAAAATCTTGAGCTCAATTATGGCCCTATGTTGAGGACTGCCTTTATTTCTGTTAAAAAACATTTTTTATGCATTTATATGGCCACCCTGCTGAGCACCACTTAAAAGAATATTAATAAAATATAGCATTACACATTAAAACATACCAAGCATTAAAATGGGGGAAAATACTGAAAATCTCTAAAACTCGTCTCCTGGGGACATTCTTCAATCTGACCTCAAGGCCCAGTGGGACATATATTAAAGGAACAGGAAAATAATTACGTTCTAGAGTTTCTAACAGCTTTCTAAGCAAATTCTCTAAGCTAGAGAAGTTTGCCTCTCTCAAAAGCAATTTTGATAAGCTTTGGTTTAGAATGTAGTGATCCTTGGAGTGGTGTTTTCCAAAGAATTTAGCAAAACAAGGGCTCAAATACATACTTTAGTGAGGAATTTAGCACATAGATAAAGGGTATGACAAGACACGGTGAGAAAGGTCTATGGGCAGTAAACAGTCTGGTATTAGATGAGATCGCAGAATCACACCAGAATGAGAATGAAGAAAGAGGCTCGAAGTGAAACGGTCATGGAGATGTGGGAGAAGTAAAGAAAAATAGAAGGAGCTGATGAAATCTTTCAGAAAGCAGACAATAGTCGCAGTGTCTGCTATCCATACAGCCACCAAATGCCTTTATTAGCCCTTTATTTGAGAATAATTTCTTTAGAATTACTTAAATTACTCACTCTTGTCCCTTATTTTGACCATTTAACCTCCACCATACAAATAGTACCACTTAACATTAGTAAAGTCTTTTACATTCATGTGAAAAATATGGAAATTTATTTATTTTTATTTATTTTATTTATTTATTTACATTTTTATACCGCCCTTCTCCCCGAAGGGACCCAGGGCGGTGCACAGCCATATAAAAAACAGTTAAGACACTTTAACACACAACACATCAAAAGAAATTTAAAAAGACTACAATCAGAATGGCTATTTTAAACTCACAATATAAAACCAATTTAAAAACCTGATTAAAATAGAAAATTAAAATTACTAGAGTATTTTGGCAGGGTAAAAAATGTGGATTAGGCCAACTCAGCCTGGGTAAAAAGATGGGTTTTTATAGATTGGTTGCTCAATCTCTTCTTAAAAACTTCCAGTGTTGGGGCTTTCACAACTTCTGGAGGCAGGTTTTTCCACTGGTTAATTGTGCTCACTGTCAGGAAATTTCTCTCTTAGTTCTAGGTTGCTTCTTTCCTTGATGAATTTCCATTTGTTGCTTCTTGTCCTGACTTCAGGCGCTTTAGAAATTTGCAGATACGTTCTTGGGGAATTCCAGGAGCTTGGTTATCTTGACAGGGTTTGTATTTTAAAAACAGTTCACCAGAAATACTGACAAGCCTAGCATAAAAAAGTTAGATAGGAAGTTTGGAGAGAATGTTAATAAAGCAAATCTTACTGCCAAAGGTTCAAGGAAATTAATGGGCTACATTGTCTCTCACAGACACACACACATACCCCGACTCCAGATAACGAAATATGTTAGGAAGAAAATGTAGAACAAGCGATGAAGATTTGTTACTTTAAAAAATTGTCAAACATTATAATTGTGTTCTAGGTAGGACAAATAGTGGTTGTTTTTTTTTAAAAAAAAAGATTGCAAATTTTCACATTGTGAGAAGTTTGTGGGTTAGTTTTCATTTCTTATTCTCAGGTTCAGCCAAACATCCTTAAAAATAGACGCAGAAATAGTTCATATGCCTGCTTTGTTTACAATTTTCCTCAAGGTGCACAATTTGGTAAAATAACGAGCCTCAAGGTGATTAATTTTATTTATTATTTTCATGAATATTAACAATTTAGTAGTGCACTATTTTCACATAGAAATGTGTACATGTTCTCGGAGATTGTATTGGGAGATTTAGAGAACTACATATTTTAAATGAGAATATCCTTCCTTTGATTTTGAAATGCTAAATTAGATAACTTTGCATCCAAAAGCAAACTAAACCATTTTCTCCCTGTCTCTAATTTGGGATGGTGCGAATTATCCACTGGGGGAGTCACTTTTTTTTAAAAAAAATCTGGCTTTAAATCTTTACATATTGTAAGCCAAATTTGTGATGGTAAACTAAAGCTGTCATTTTCCTTTCTGTCTCTCCAGCCTTCATCGTGATCGGACTAACTGCTCTGAATGAATTTCACCAGCAAAATAGGGACGAATTTGAATCTTATCAGACTGGATAAGACCAAAGATTTGCAGAGTTCCTAACTGGCGTTTAAAATAACTTGCAGTTAAAATATTCAAATTCAGGAAAAACCAACAGTACAATAATACACAAAGTAAATGGGAAGAGGAAAGACAATTGAAATAAATTTAATAAATGAAAATAAATAAATATGTATTGAATATGTCCTTGGGGGATGCTCAGTTGAAATATTGCTTGTTTTCTGTCATCAGCATCCTGTCCCTTTCATGATTAAATGACCAAATAGCTAAATATTATGTCCAATCCTGGACATTTTTGTTAAAGAAGTCACGTTATGTTTTCTGAGGTTTGTTTCTGGGCAAGTGGGCACAAAACTAAAAACTTAATCAAAAGCAAAGGAGCATTAGCACGTCTGTTCTTGCTAATCATGAAATCCTGCCTGGTTATGACTCGAAGAGTATGGCTAATTATTTTGAACATATTTGTTCTTGGTTGCCTTTTGCAAAGCTCAGTCAATATCGAACGAGGTTGTGTATTAAAGTAACAGCGAGGGCAAAAATGCTAATATTTAAAACCCTCTGGCCTGCTTAAACAAATGAGGGTCCTTTTTAAAACAGGGAGCATGTATCCATAAGGGCAATACAAAAAGATTTTAGAACAGTTTGCAATATGGAGGAGATCATAACACCTGGAAGAAAGGCAGAAGAGAGAAAACATTTTTCTTTCAACTAGAAAACCAATGAATTGAAAAGAGAACTTCAATTTTTTTATATATACATTTAGATGCCTGCTTCCTTATTTTGCATGTACTGTACATATCTGGATGTTTACCTTTGCAGCAAATAGAAAAAGGTAGAATTTTGTTGGAAGAGAAGCAGCATAAACACATGCTACAGAGTCTCTTTGGGAAATGGGGAGCCAAGGATGCAAATGGGAACTATTTGCACTTCAAATGAACTACTAATTTCTTTAGGAAATAGGCAGCTTTTAGTCAGTATGGCCATATATGAGGGCAGGTGAATCTACCAAGATTAATTTCTCACTTTTTCATGCCTACTTGTCGGTGTTGGTTTCGTTCGATGTCTTACCCTCTGCATTTATATGTTCAATTTTGCCATTTTTCTGTACTAAGCCGAGAATTTTAATAAGTTTGCCCTAAAAGGCATATTTGTGTATGTTTTTCCAAAGGTGCACACTTTTCAGAGCAATTTTACTTTAAAGTATTGCACACATTTTTACATGACTGTGTGCAGTAGAATATGAAATGTTTTCTAATACGCTTCAAAAAAATGTGCGAACTGCACGGAAAATTTGGAAGGAACATTTTTGTTCCTGTATTAGTCTGAATGTGTAAAGTTAGATTAACTTGTATTTAAAGGGGGATTAAAAAGATTCTTCCCCTTCTCCCTAACGCCATTAAATACTGCATGCAGAATCTGAAACAGACTCCTGGTGTTTTCCCCTCATAGATC
>JANHFO010002656.1:65518-76226 GCA_032468095.1 Pareas carinatus
TTTCCACTGAGAACTTCCTGTCTGCTCCGGCTGCACTGGAGGGGAGGCCTTATTATCGGGGAGGTCTTATTTTCGGGAAATGCCTTCTATTTCAGGGAGAGGCAAAACTGTAAGTAGGTCTTATTTTCGGAGGATGTCTTACTTTTGGGGAAACAGGGTAGGTTTGGTGATTCTCTAGGAAATCCTCTTCAGTTTAATCAAGAGAGAGAACATATAACCCTTTCTAAGTGAGTACTGGAAACACATCCATTTTTCTTGGTGATATGTTTCATATATTTGCATTTTCCAGAGCAAAAGAAAGATATCTTGGTAATATCTAAAGAAATTTGAAGGTTCACAATAAGTGTGAATAGAAAGCCAGAATAGTTTAGTTTCTATAGAAGTGCCCTTATCCTCTTTTTAGAATAACATTAATACTAGCTTATTAAAATATTTTTATTTTTTATTAAGATTTCATTAACAGGACAGGGGCAAATGGAGATACAATGATACTCTGTAGAGGTCCATAAGCAACTTGCTTATTCTATGTGTTTAAAGCACCCTGGCTCTGAGACACATCTGTAATGAAACCTAGGCAGGCAGAGGTAGAATTTGCTTAATCAGGTGTGTATTTTATACATGTTTTAAAATAGGTTGTGTGTTTAAACTGAGAGCACAAGCAGCTGTTTTAGCTTTATAGCAATCAGGCAACACAACTTACAAGCTAGTAGTGGTCCTTCTTATATTCTCTGGTGATCAACATTATGAAATATTTAGAGAATTAAATTGCAAGTAAACACTGGCAGACAATATTGTCTGGTTGTCTGGTGTATAGGAAAAATGCTTTGTGTTACCTCCTGTCAGCATTTATATTTTTGGGAACCACTTATTACAAAAATGTCTTCATAATAACTCTAAGAGATGGTCCCTTGGGAGATGTAAAAACCAGATGTGTATTGTTAGTTACAGGGGTCCCCAATCCCTAGGTTGTGGACTGGCACCGGTCTGTGGCATGCCAATAACTGGTCCATGGAAACAAGCCAAGCCCCATTTGCAGGATGCAGGCAGTACGCAAAGTCCTGTTTGGTCCATGGAAAACTTTTTTCCATGGAACCTGTTCCTGATGCTCTAAAGGTTGGGAGCTACTGGGCTACCATGATACTGTTGTATGGTTTCATATTGTTTTGCTACGGATGTGCTTTCCTCTCAGAACTGCAGACTTTCTTTTCTTCTTGATGAAAACTGAATTAGTTTATATGTACACCTTGAAAGTCTTGTGGAAAGAAATGTACTGAAATAAAGCTATGGGGAAATTAGCATTGCAAGGATACAGTTTGTCTTATTTAAGAAAATTAGGGAGAGACAAGACAGATTCTCATTTGGAAAGTGCAAGGAGAAATAACTTAATAGTATGTCAGGACTCCTCTGGTTAATTATTTTATGTCTGCTTTATGAGATTTAAGCTTTGGTATGAGCATGTAAGGAAGTGAAGGTCCTGTCAGATTTCTATATTAGTCATTGTTTGGATTCCTGTGATATATTAATTGCTCACTATGTTGAACAACTTTAGCTACTTCTTTCCTTTTTGGAGGAATTAAGATAAAAATAATTGAAATTTATCTGCACGCGCTAAATACCACAAGAAATGCAAACACTTTGGAATATGCTCTATCCTGTGTACAATTGGAAGCTTGAAATCTGACAAATGTTATTTTCCGTAGCATATTAAGTTTGCTTTTTCTCATCTCCTAAACTTGATTTTGTGGTACAATTTCTTTGTCTATGTAAAACAACTGTCTTGTCATTGAGTCATGCATTCAAAATTTCCCCATGTAATTCAGTCGAAGGAGACAAGTATGAAAAAGTTGGCCACTTGAAATTTATTTGACACATCACATAATGTCTCTTGAAAAAAATTACAGAAATTGGCTATAGAAATTGCCAAATAGGCATTAGCAGGTAACAACTAAATTTTTCCTCCTGTTTTTTCTTCTTCTCTGCAGTAATGGGGTCATAGTACATAGGGAAGTGTTGATGGCATAACAGGACAAACTTTGGAAATAGGTCCTTCTTGCTAGAATCCCTATCGAATATGTAGTTTGTGCAGTTTATATAGCTCAGACTAAAAGTATATTTTAAAGAACTGCCGATTTTCTCCCTTTCTCTGATCCAGTCAGGGCCCTGAAGAGGTCAGATGGGGTGGACTTGGATGGATATCTTGCACAGATGTGGACTAACTACTCTTTGCTTTTTAGTAAACAGTGTGCTTGATTTTGATGTCTGCTTCTCTTATGGACTAGTTATAGCCATAGTGTTACTTGCCCTTTTGCCGTAGGATGCACTTCATGCCCATGGTGGGGTGGGGAGGTTTACAATTGACATTATAAGGGCAAGAGGGGGGTATTTGCAGAAGCGAGAAGAAATATTCGGTAGTCTGGGATAAAGTGATCTCGATCAATGTCAGATTGCTTGCCTGTTGTGTCATCGTAGGGAAAACATTTGCTGAAAAGATAGATATTTTAGGATGTTGCTTGGATGAAAGTATGTTGAACACAGTAAGCCTTATATATTTAGTTCTTCAGCTTCTCTGCCTGACTGCTTCAGTAATGATGCAGCCTCAAGCAGAGTCCCCATTCTGAGGTGTTATCCGAACAACAGGAGGCTTTAATTTGCTCAGGATCACTGGACATGGTTTGCTCTTTCTTGTCTTGTCGCTTACTTGCATTTTGCCTTAAGCATCAAAGCTTTCAGATGCAAATCTTCCCAATGTTGTTCTTTTGATATCCTATCCTTCCCCATTTACTTTTCAAAAATTATATGCAATAAAAATAGAGTCCGAGTTAAGTGTCTATGTGTATTTAACCTTCATACTTAATTGTATAGCCCATTATAAGGTGTTGATGCTTTGTTCCCAAATTCTCTACATGAAGTGGTGTATATTAAAGTATATTTATATTTTTTCAGATTAATTAGCTGTGGCCTTGTGAACTGCTGTCTTTGTTTAATTGGTGTCTCCAAAGCACAGTAATGGTGTAAATCATCCGATAATGAGATTCAGGACTGGTTGCATACTTAGATAATAGCATAATTTTGATCATGGCAAATGAGATTTGTTGATTCTATATTGAGTTATAGATGGTATAGCTATTATACCATATACAGTAGTTCAAAAAGTAGTGCAGCTTTCTAATTTATTTCAGATTTTGTAGAAAAAGCAGAATTTATCTTGTATATGAATGTATCATTCTTTGTTTTGCTGAAATCATAACTAACTAATCACCCTGAATCAGTATATTTAACACATTTTTCTCATGAGAAAATGCATTTTCTCTTCATGGTTCATTCAAATAATATTAAACCATGCCTCTATATCAGAATGCAGGCAATATTTCATAGTTAAAAAAGGAAAGATTAGATTTTTTCATTTGAATAATATTATTAGTATCATGTTGCAAATTAGTAAGCAGGAATATCAGAGGAAGGTATTTTTCTAAAAATGTGATTCCTTAAAAATGAATTCATGCTTTCTCGTAAATTAATGATTGAAAAATTAAGAATTTAGGCAACCCTTCCCACAAACAATTGTGTAATTTTACTAGAACACAATAATGTTCCACAGTATTAAACTGCTTGAGGGTTGTTGTTTTTTCCTTTTGCACAAATTTTACAAATCAAAAGTACAGTGCATATCTGTATTTTTTGTGATATGGTAGTAGAAAAGAATGTGATAGAAAAATAATATTGTTTTTATCTATTTTTATTTTGCAAAAGTTTAAAACTAAAAGCAGTTATTAACATACTACTGAAATGGAATTCAGCTACATATTTGCATAATTTTTCATTTTATTGTCACATTGATCCCGAACCTCATATTGTGTAGTAAAATGAGTTGGGAAATATTGCTTTGATTACAATCTTCAAAACTTTGGGCAAGAATCTGTCGCATTTGCAGTTTTATAGTATGCTCCTAAACTCTAAAAAATGAATACACATTTGGATACAATTCTATCTTTAAAATAATCACTTGTGAACAATACAGTGGTGTAGTAAATGTTTTCAGTCCAAGCTAGGACTCATATTTATTTCTGTTTTCAAAATAATATTACGAGTATCCAGGTTCATGTCTTGAAAAGAATCAAGAAGCTTTTAACAAAGTGCTTTTTCTTGTCTCAGAAACTAAAGCAGCTGCATGTAGACCAAACAATAAAAATAAACTCCGGTGAAACTACCTTCTAGCACATAAGAGTTCTGTAGAGAGGAAACTAGAATATTTAGAGGCATGAAGTGACTCATTGTGCAAGAAAAAAACAATGCCATAAGGAAAACCTGTGTCTTGGAATTACATCTGTTACCTTTCAAGACAGGAATCAGAGACATTGTAGAAGAAGAAAAATGGAATGAGGCTTAATACTGACCATGTTGTATTAATATAGCTTTCCACAGTCAGGCCAAAACCACAAATAATTTAGTGAAAGGACTTCAAACTTGCACCTCGGACACAATTTGTCTTATGAAAATTACAACATTGTGTTTTTTATACTATTGTTTTGTTTTCCATTAGATCATTAATGGAATTAATTGTATTAATTAATTATAATTATTACTAGTAATGTGAATGTTGAAGCATCTAAGTGTTTCAGCTGTTTATTTGTTTGTTTATGTGGCCACTCATCTCAAACATATGCCTCTGGGTGGCTAACAGGAAATAAAAACAAGATAAAAATGGCATAATGATAAATAACAAACATAGGAGTTGAGCTAAAACCAGACAACATAATCAGCAACACATGATTATGATTGTCAGTAGAGGAGAGGCAAGTCTAATCTCCGGGGGAAGGATGTTCCAGAGGGCAACCAACATACAGAAAAGGTCTTCTCCTCCAGATTTCATTGCCTGATGACACTGTCTAATGGATGGGGCTCATAGCATGCCTTTCCCACCAGATCTCACAGGGTGAGGAAATACAACTGAGAAAAACGGATCTGCAAGTAACCTGGCCTCATGTCATGAAGGACTTATAGCTCACTGCCAACATCTTGAATTGAACCTGGAAGCATACTGGCAACCAATGCAGCTTGCAGAGCAAAGATGTCACATGAGCTGAATGAAAGGTGCCCATAACTACCTGCATTGCTGCCTTCTGCATCAGCTGAAGCTTCCAGATGCTCTTCAAGGGCAGCCTGCGGAGGTTTGCAGAACTCAAACTGGGAGGTGGTAAGGGTATGATAACTGTGAACAGGGTTTCTTGGTCCAAGATTAGGCACGATGAATACATAACATATAAATGTATTCTGCTAGCCTTGGCTGCCACCTGCTCTTTGAACAGGAGCAGTGAGTCCAGGGAAGGCCCCCAAATTCCACACAGTTTCTGTTTGAGATAGGGCAACACTATCCAGAACAAGAGATGTAAAGTCCCTGGAACCCAGGGACCCTAACACCCGAAGCCACTTGGTCTTGCTAGGATTTAGCTGAAGCCTGTTGTTCCCCATTCAGACTTCCACAGCTTCCAGAGACCGAAACAGGACTCCATGACATCACTTGAGCAGACCAGGTTGGAGACATAAAGCAGGGTATCATGGTCATATTGATGATACTTCACTCTGAACTATCAGATGGCCTCACCTGGTAGCTGGGTGCAAAACCAAAATAAACATTTAAAAAACTCTTAGCAGCACTTAGTTTACACATGCTTCTATTCTACCCATGTTTTTCCAATGGCTTCCACACATCCAATACATTATGCCATCTTGTCTATGGAGAATCTCAATCATCCAGGTCATGGTTGCCCCAAAGGTGTTTTTCCAAACGGCAACTGGACTTTCTTGATTTTTTTTCTTGGAAATGTCTTGCTTTACAAGAAGCTTCTTGAATGTGAAGTGAAACATTTTCAAGGAAAAAAATCAAGAAAGTCTAGTTGCCTTTTGAAAAAGCTCCTTTGGGATTATACCATCTCCCATTCTTGAGGTCAGTATGGGAGAATAGAGAAGAGTCTCAGCTTGTCCCCATGGGGCCAACTGTAGTCCTATTAAACTTTAGGAAGAATGTAAAAGTGTGTTATCCTAAGGAGAATTTGAAATAGGTAGACAGTGGTAGAAAGGCATTATGAAGTATAACTTGTTTTTGATTTGTTCATTTGCTATTTATGATTGCTAGCTGCCTGGACTCAGAGTCTAGGCAGCATATAGTCATGTATGTATGTTTAACTATGTACAATATATAGGTATAAATAAATCATGGATAAATTTGCTGTATACAAAGATAATAGTGAAATATCTATCTTTCCCAGAATCATCTGAAAAGTACATTGCAAATAAGTACTAATGCTACAAGAGAAACAGAGATTTTAATGTATTATTTATTTATTTTTATTTGTTTGTTTTATTTTATACCACCTTTATTGTTTATAAATATCTCAAGGTAGTGGACATACCTAATACCTCTTCTTCCTCCTGTTTTCCCCACAACAGCCACCCTGTGAAGCTTGTTGGGCTGAGAGAGAGTGACTGGCCTGAAGTCATGCAGCCTGTTTTTCACGCTAAGTCAGTTTAGAACTCACAGACTCCTGATTCCTAGGTCAGCACCTTAACCGCTAGATCTAATTGACCCTGTTAGAAAATCTGTTACATGTTAGGTAGCAACAGTGGTGACCGTGGACCTAGCTTAATTTGGAATTGGAGCACAAAAAGCTGGCAGAGAAGTGATTCTCCTCCTTCTTTGTAGAAACCAAGCAGCCTGTTAGACAAGGAAAACTATTTTTCTGCCTTCATTATTAAAATGTATCTCTCTAGTGTTCTTCTCTAAACTCCAGCCATACATCTTTTTCACAGGCTAGCAAACTTTGCAGATATATTTAGAAAACTGATTTTAATAAACATACTCTTGGCTTTAACTGTTCTTCCTTTTGTTTTTTTCTCCTTACTCTGCAGATAAATTTCATGAATTCAAAAGAAACTTACAGTGAATTCTGGGTACCTGGATTTGTTTTCTAGTGTATTTGTAAGTACTATATATTTTTTAAACCCTATTTTTCCATGCCGGATAAAAAAACATTTTTCAGGTTATAAAAATGCTTAGAACTTTTAGTGCTCCAACTGACATACATGAAATCAACCATGGTTAAAACCTATTTGAATTGGAGGTGCAGTCATGAAGGATCTTTGCCTGGATACTTACTGAAAGCTTCTTCTTGCCTGTGGCTACTCATATTGTATTAACTTGAAAATGAGTCTTTACTGGCTAAATTAGGACATTTTCTATTAAATTTGAACATTTTCCACTGCAGGACCTCTCAAGGTTTTATATACAGTAGGATTCTGCAACAGTTTGGATTCCAAGGGAATCCACTATTTTGGAATGCATAGGGATATGCTTGTAAACTGTGATGATAAGTTCTTAAACTGAGCTGAGGGAAGTCTAACCCTAACCCTAACCCTAATCCAGAAAAAGATGCAGTTGCTTTAAATGTCCCCTTTATGCTGTGAAGCACCTTCTTTAGAATTAGAATTCTTTATTGGCCAAGTGTAATTGGACACACAAGAAATTTGTCTCCGGTGCATATGCTCTCAATGTACATATAACCTACAAGTGATAAGTTATGATAAAGTTCTTCCTTTAAAATTGGAACATCGCATATCTCTAGAATGCAATATACTTTGTTGGGTGTGGAATGAAACAGAAGAACTATCAGAACTGTTTTCTCCCAAAGGAAAACAGGCAAGGATGAAAAATTAGTCTCTGAAGCATCAATGCTGTACTTTCCCGTGTATGAGTTTCTGATCGGTTGTGGCTAAAAATGACAAGAAAGAAACAATCAAGCAAATTTTATTTAGATAATAAGACAAAAACATGTGTTTTGTACAACAGTGAACAGGAAAGCATTCTATGGAGAAAAAGGAACTAAATTTTGCTTTAAAAATTGTAAAGTTCCATTGGCTTCTGCTTTTCAGTCATTTGAAATGATATTCATATAATTTATTATTTAGGAGAGCAGTTCTCAGTCTTCCCATAAATAGTGATTCTCTATCAATTTCACTTGCTCACTATAGCTAGTCCTTGACCTACAACCATTTGTTTAGCAATCATTCAAAGTCACAACAGCTTTGAAAAAAGTGACTTACACTGATCCTTGCTGTTATGACTATTGCAAAATCTCTGTGGTCACTAATCAAAATTATATTTATGATGTTTGCAGTGTGCTGAAGGGTGGGTGTCATGAGATTGCCATTTGCATTCTCCCCCAGTCAGCTTCTGACAAGCAAAGTCAATGGGAGAAATCAGATTTGCTTAATGACCACATGATTTACTCAACAGCTGCAGTAATTCGCATAACAACCATGGCAAAAAGTTACAAAATCAGGTGTCACTCACTTGATAACTGCTCTGCTTAGCAATGGAAATTCTGGTCCCAATTGTGGATGTACGTTGAGGACTAACTGTAGCGAGTGTTTCTACCTCCAAATCAGAATCAGAATCAGAATCAGAATCAAAATCAGAATCAGAATCAGAATCAGAATCAGAATCAGAATCAGAATCAGAATCAGAATCAGAATTTATTGCTCAAGTGTGTCTGGACACCCAAGGAATTTGTCTCTGGTGTACATGCTCTATACCTACATACATACAATAAACCAACTGTGATTACAATCATAAGATGCGTTCATAATCATAAAGTACATTCATCTTGTCATGTACATATAAGCTGCAATCTGCAAACTGCGATCTTAATCATGAATACAATCACAATCATAAAGTACATTCATCATCATGTCATCATGTTATAAAGGACAATCAACATGTCACAAAACACATTTTATCATGTCACAAGACACCTTCCTCATGCCATACAATACATTTTTGCGATACAGTACATTTTCACAATAGGTTTAGAACAGTTGTAGGATACTAATAATCTATATACAAGTCAAAATAGGGATAATAAATGAACAACTATTTTATATTGTAAAATGTAAGCAATAAGTTAATTATCATACAATTAAGAGAGAGGGCAATAGGTAATAGGAAAGATGAGAAGGTAATAATAATACCTTCCTGTTAGATAATTTAATAGTATTGTGTACATTAGTTATTTAGTAGGTTGATGACAAGGGTGAAGAAACTCTCATTGTGTCTTGATTTGCAATGTCATGTAGCTACATCCCAAAAGAAAAAGTTGAAACAGATTATGTCCAGGGTATGAGGGGTCTATAATTATTTTCACCACTCTATTTTTGGCACTTTCAGTGTACAGGTCTTCAATGGAGGGGAGTTTTGTAGCAATTATTTTTTCTGCAGTTCTAATTATCCTTTGACATCTGTGTTTATCTTGTTTGATTGCAGTGCCAAACCAGACAGTTATTGAGGTGTAGATTACAGACTCAATGATTCCTTTGTAGAACTGTATCAGCAGTTTTTTGGGCAGTCTGAGCTTTCTGAGTTGTCTCAGAAAGAACATTCTTTGTTTTTGAGACTTGGTTGTGTTGAGTCTTGGTGGTGCCCTGATCTTGCTGCTCGCTGGACATAATTCCAATATAAACAGAATTCACTTATCTATTCTGTTTCATTTCTCACTGAGTACAGGTAGGGAATTGTCCCATCATCAATAGAATTTGTCATCCAAATTTCAGCCAAGGGAGGGAAGACTCAGAAGGCAGCAAAACTACATTCAGTTAAACCTCCCCAACTAAATGTAAGAGATTTTCAGATTTGCCTTCAGCCAAGCTCTCCATGGCACGTAACCAGGATCATAAATCACACAAAAGGAAACAAAAGAGCAAAGCAGCAATTTAATATGTTACTAAGCCCAAACTAATGCAAATTTCATGAGATACAATTGCATACTATGCCGTGCAGTTCTTTGTGGCTTGACATTTTGTGAAAATTCATTGAACAGGTTCAGAGTTAATACCTGCCAGAATGATGAAATGACAATTTGTTTTCAAAACATCCAGGCACGTTTATTATAGTCGCTGGTTTTCCAATCCACAGCATAATGTTATTCATTCCTCTCTAAGAGTGCCATGCTCAGTGCTTTACTATCTGTTTTGTGGTTGTACTTATTAGCCAACTGGGACACACCCAACCCTTTTTCCAAAAATACCAATAAACATCTCAGTCTTGTGGATGTTTATTGAGAAATGTAGACAATGAGTGAGTTAAATTGGGCTTATTCTCCACTTTACTGCTCTGGATGTAAACAATGGAAAGAAAATAACATAATGTAGACCACAAAGATAAGCTCTAGTCCTACTAGAATCAACCAAGCAGCACTTGGACAACCATACTAGTTGTGACATCACAAAGGCATTGAAGTTTATGTGCAAATAAGATTACGTTCACAATTTTTTTTAAAAATAAAGACTTTATATGATCTGGAACTCGACCATTTCATCACTCTAACATGATCTTAAACAAAATAGAAGGAGGTGGGAGTGTTGGATAGGTTTGAGCTATGTGTAAAAATAACCAAGGTGGGATATAAATAAATAAATAAAATTAGGTCAATTTCAGAAAATATATTATTTATATTATATTAACCTACTCATCTAGTATTGATTGTCAAAATAACAATCAGACATTACGGTCCTTATTCCAATTAACACATTTAGACTTAAGACTTGGAATTTGAATAATGAACTTAATGAATAGCATTCATCACTCTTTCTTTCTTTCTTTCTTTCTTTCTTTCTTTCTTTCTTTCTTTCTTTCTTTCTTTCTTTCTTTCTTTCTTTC
>JANHFO010002656.1:85814-102489 GCA_032468095.1 Pareas carinatus
TGCTGCCTTTAATGCTACATTTACATTAGAATCCTGACTGAATAAATATCCAGGCTCCACCCGTGAAATCTGTATGATCACATAATAACTTTCTAATTGTGCTAACTCTAGTTTTGGGACTGAATCATTTAGCTTTCATGAGTAAAAATCAAAATGCATGCCCAAAGGTACCCCAAAACAGGAAAAATAGAAGTCCCATCCTCACATTATCGTAATCATGACTGAAATAAAGAAAATCAAGAGAATTGTCTTTCTCAAAACAGTCTTTTTAATAATTTATCAAAATGCATGATAATATCAAACCAGAGAGTAGTTATTTGCAAGAACTTTAAATAATGGGTTAGAATGGCCCAAATTAGTAATCAGTGGTTGAGGGTCTTAAAGAATTTTCAATAAGTATCTTATGATTTTAAGATAAGATTAATCGAACATTTTTTTCATGCTTACTGAATGAATTTTTAAAAAATTGGTTCTATACTTGATTCTTCTAGGAAATAAAATAATAAAAGGGACATTTATTATATAGTAGAGCTTGCCTTACTATTGTCACATTTCTGTTTAACATCCATACATTTGTTGATATGATTTTAGGAAAAGGAATCTGTTTTAAAGATATGAATATGATTCAAAATGACATAGTAAGCATTAGATATCATTTATGAAGAGCTAACTATTGAGCATGGGGTATATATAGCAAAAAAGTTACTCTTTAACAATGGAAAGGCTATGCTGTTCTGAACTTACTTTGTCTGATAATATGTGTTTGCTTGCAAAGTGGCTTTCTATTAATGTAATGGAGAGACGATCAATAATAAATACTCCATGTGATCAAGGTGTATTGTGTCTAAAAACTGAGCTGTTTTCTACATGTGTGAATGTGTTTTGCCTGTTCCACTTTTATATTTTCTCTTTTTATTTCTATATATTATAATGTATATACACATACACATATAGAAAATTGCAAATTTATTGCAATGATATTCAAGGTATACACTCAGCTTGCTTTGTAATCTCAGGAATACCTCAAGGACAGCACAATTTTCATATTCCAAGATGGGGGGGAATAAGAATTATGCTATCCCTTTTGGCTATATAGGAGTCTACTATTAACATTTTCTTTCATCACTATGCCTTTTAGAGATTTCTAAATGGAACACTACAATGCGAACAGCTTTTTAAAAAAGCGATTATTACAGTAGACTCACATCTTTATAGTGCTGTAGTAAAGTTGAATTTACAGCGATACTGAAGGTAGACAGAAGCTGATGTTAGATGACATCAATGTTAAAATGATCCGACATTCTTTGTAGGAAGGGACTTTTCTTGATTTGAAATCTGTTACTGTAAGTAGCTGGAGGGTAGTTTGCCAATAAAATGTGTTCGCCAATAAGAACATCTGTCTCTGAAAGGGTTGGGTATCAAAACATGATATGCAAGGGATGCTTTCTCTTTTCTTTAATAGTCAAATAACATTAACTGTTTAATAAGAGTTTAATGTAAAAAGCGAAAGAAGAGTGTGGGGGCGGGAACTGTATATTTGATTTCATGCACTTGACTCAAGAATATTTTTTAATATTCTGGTATAAAATGATTCAAATGCTCTATTTAGTTCAGCTTTTAAAATAGGAAATCTAGATTTCTTTATGTATACATATAATTAAAAAATGTCAAATGATGGAGAAAACAATTCAGAGGTACAGAAGAATGGATCCTGCTTAAATCTTTCCAGGTACTAAAGAATTAAAGCTCATTTAGCAGCAAAATGTTGCTTTTGAGAGAAATAGAAAACTGGCATTGAAATCAATTGTCATCTACCTGTATAAGACTCAGGTGAATAGGTAAAAATAACCCATAGAGGCAATATTTGGGAATAGCAATGCTTGTATCAAGTTTGCAAGAGTGAGCTTGCAACAAAGTGTTGTTGTATATTTCCATTCTCTTATAGAGCCAGCCTCAAGAGAAGTTCCTGTTCTGTATTAACTTGATACTGAGGAATGTGGATCAGGAATCTTGCATAATGCTTGGAGTAAAGAGAATGTTTCCACAGAGAATAACAAAGGAAGAACTTTTTCTATCCGCCCCCCCCATATCTTTCCTCCACCCTTGTTATAAAGCCTTAAAAGGATAAGCTTAAGAAAGACTATCCATGTCAAACCTGAATGCTTTATTAGTATGTAAAAAGAGGCAGGAAGTAGAGCTTTTGTGAATGAATAAGGCAGTAATGAACTTTTATTTCTTCTGTATTCTGTTCCTATAACATTGGGATTAATATATATATTAATCCCAATGTTAACTATTTGTTCTATTGAGTGTTTAACTCAGCAATTGTAGTGTTCTCCAAAGGTGAACTTTTGAAAATAAAAAGGTTTCAGTTTTAAAATAGATTTAATTTAGAGTATCTGTTATGCCTATTTGCTTTCTTGCTTTTCTTTTATTGCAAAACTACTTTTGATGATGACGCCAATGATATCACAATTCTGCCATCTAGTGGTTGTCTGGATTTTTGCAACCCAGATGAGGAAAGGTTACCCCAGAGTGCCATTTCAAATTTGTGTTGTGAAACTGACTGTTCATTTGAGTCTTGATATTAGGATATGATATATTTTAAAGATATATATAAGAAAAATAAGCACATTTGTGTTTATTCCTTTAAGGGAATAAAATTCTTTTATTCCTTTAAGGGAGATAGCAGTGACTTTCTACAGACCATCTATGAAAATAATAGTATGTATCTCCTAAGCACTGAGAAGCTATGCGGGCATTTATTCGGTTGTTACAAGTAGTAGACATTTCCCTGTACAGTTGCAAAGTGCCTGTTCGTTTCTGGTACAAGCTGAAGAAAATGAAGCATTCTGTTGGCTAAAGGGAGATAAAGTGCTTTGAGAAACAGGCAAATGCACTTTCTTTGCAAATTTCAATCTTCCATTATATTAATAAGATACTATTTAAAAGGATTTTAGGAGTATATCTAGATGAAAAAGACAATTAGATGTATTCTATTTTTATGCAGCTTTTTATGTAGTGAAGAAGGTTTGGAATAATAAATAGGAGTGGTTGCAATGTATTTTCAGAAAAGGAACATTCTGTTTACTTACTTTCTTTCTTTTTCACCCCCCTACCACCGCTAACTTTTCAGCCCTCCACCTCCTCTGAATTTTCAGGTCTGGTACACAAGCTCAACTAGTTTCCCTTCTCTTGAAATGATTTAGCTCAGGATCTGGCCTTCTGCCACTTTTAATCTGTCTCATTACTTGGAGTCAAGACCTTTGCCCACAGGATGAGAAGTTAATACATCACGACTAGCAGCGATAGTATTATGCAAAGAGTCAGCTCGATACAGACATTCAAGATGCACACATAGTCATGCTGGACAGGTTCCAGTGAAGCCATGTCTGCTTGGGTTAGCTTTTCTTTAAAATAAGTCTCTCTTCCCCATTCTCCTGTCTCAAACAGCTATCTGTATTTGAAACGGATGAGAATGTCAGAAGCGAATTTTGATATGTGATGTTAATGTTTGTGAACAATCATCAAAACTGGAATAACACAACAAAGAGTATGAGCAGAAGCCAGCATTAAACAAGGCATGCAAATAGCAGAGAATGAGAAACAGAGTCGACTGGCAATTCAGGGATCATATATCTTGAGTTCCAGTGCTACCAGCTTAAAAATGGCTTTTCTTGCATTGCAGTGAACCTAAACTAAATCAGCTCAGCTGTTGAAGAAAGATGATTATATGAGAGCATAGGGGAACACAGCATAATTATCTTACGATGAAAGGCTCACCAAGTGGCCTAGGTCAGTCACTCAATAAATTTCTATTGCTTGAATCTTGGCTTCCTTCTATCTAGTCCAGCACTTTAACTACTTAGCCTCAATGGTTTTGCTTGAGCTTGTCTTGTTTTAATCATTTTAATTCTTAAACCATGTTTGCCATTTCTACTGATCTCTAGGAATAATTTGTAATTCTTCCAAATACTCTTTCATCATGTTCATTGATTGTCTTCTATGTCTTTCTACTTGCTTCAACCTTGCCACATTTTAAATATATGCCTCTCTGTGTGTGCATATGCATGTCCCATTTGTATCACATGCCTGATATATGAGTGTTTTGGTTCTTCTTTCACTCTATTGTACTCTTAGTAATCATTTACAAATCCATTAATTTGAAGACAGCTGTTTTGTTTTTCTCATTTTTTCTTACTAGCAGCATTCACAGCTGTACTTTACTGGCCGAAAAACTATTGCTCTATCCAGTCTGAAAAAGTTGTTGTCATTAAAATGTCTTTCTTTTATGATATTTTCTAAATTCTAAATTACCTTTCTCCCTGGAATTAATCTCTTCTAGGCATTTCCCATAGATGACAATGTGATTCTTCATGCAGAGTGTCAAATCTATTCAATTAATAGGTTTTCTATTAATAAAATTTATTTTCATTGGCAGTGTCCTGCTACTGATTATTCAAATCTACTCTGGAGAATTAGAAATCCTGCACAAAATGATTTGTCTGAAGGGTGGAATAAATTGTTTAAAATTACAGGTATTCTTCTCTTAGTTGGAATCTTCCATTGATAGAGGAAAATTAGTTTTATGCTGCCTGTAACTCACCATTCATACATTCCAAATAAACATATTAAATACAAGTATGAAAGTATGCATTATGATAGTCACATTTTTGTGTGTCACATGAAGCATTTTACATTTATTCTGCTGCATGCTAGAAAGACAGTAGATAAACAGCTGGTTCAGTTTTATTTGTTTTTGAGACCAAAATAAGATGGTGCTTATAACTTAACTCAGAATAAAGTATTCATTCTATTCACTGCTGCCAAATTGGCACTAAAATACATTGAAGTGCAGTCACATTCTCACTGATAGCTGAATAGCACTGGGTGCTCCAGGCTCATGCACATATTCTCAGATTTTAGTTGATAAGGACATCTGATGCTTGTTCATAGATGGGAAAAAATTAGTTAGCCCTTAAGGTAAGTCATATCCATTTCTATTGTGTATATTTGAAAAAACATATATTGCAGCCAATTTTCTTGGTTAAAATTATAGCACATTTATTCTGGGTATCATAATACTCTATTCTGTAAATAGGATTTCTATTTAATCATCATCACAGAGAAGTATTTGCCATACTAGTAAAATGTCTGCCATTATGGGATCGTGAAGCAATTATCTTCCTGAGATTCTTTATTCTCCTACAGTAGTGTCCCTAAATATATCATTGGGGCCTCTCCCATTGAAATGAATAGCAACCGTATCAAATTAACATGATATAAATGATACGGTTTATGAGCCAAGTATATTAACCCTTCTTAGTTATGTTCTTCAGGTTCTCGTCGCAAACATCAGTTCACCCCAATGTGATGACTAGGAAGGTAGATTGCTGGTATAAGGATAGCCCAGCTGTCCAATTCATTTCTTGTGCAGCTGTCAGAAGGTGTCTTAGTATTTTGGTGGGTATAAAGTCTATGACAACGTTCTCTTATATTCTGAACCTTTGACTTTTCATGGTTGCTGCATGTATAGTTTGACTTCCTGGGTTTGCAGTGTTAGGATATAGTGAAGCAATGAAAATCGTAGAACACAAATGGAGGGAAAGTAGATGAATAAAACCAATTACCAGATTGACGCATATTTTAGGTAAGCTGCATCAAAATAATGGAAACACAGTTGACTTCTCCTTACATAATTGCATTTCAAGACAGATATCTAGATAGCTAAGAGTTGTTCTTTATTTGCATTTCAAGAAAAATTAATTGCTTCCTTAATAGTGCATAGTGAGTTGATAGCCAATACAAGTTATTTGAGCTAGTGAACTCAGCTTCAAAATACTTATTATCTGAAGAGTCCTATGTCTTCATTTATATAACCTCATTCTGAGCAATTTAAGTTAAGTTATATATTTTTTTAATTTCTTGGGCAACACTGACAAGCACTGAGAGTTTGCAGGTATGGTTGTGAAAGAAGTTAGCTAAAATGTGGAATTCAGATGGTTTCTTTTTGTAGTTAAAGTTTGGGGTATCTTTAAAACAATACATCTCCTATGTTGCTGTGACTTTGTGGGTTACTTACTGTAATTTCTGATTGGATATGTGATATTGATTCTTGTATGCATGTGGAGACATATACATAGCATTAGAATAATTTGCAGTATATGAGTAATAGGGCTATTTTTCAGGCAGGGAAGGGCAGCAGAGAACATAGACTAACTATTCTTTTAGCTGTGATCCCTCCCAATGCTTCTGTCATAAACAGAGAGAAACCATAGGCCAGATTTAGCAGAAAGATGAGAAGTTGTTTTTCTGCAAAGAAAGTACAGATAGTTCTTCACTTACAACTGGTCATTTAATGACTGTTCAAAGTTACGAAGACCTTGGGATGGCTTTCTGACATCATAAAATATCTTCCTCCCTCTCTCTTCCTACCTCCCTCCCTCCCCTCCCCTCTCCCCTCTCTCTCATACACAGATCACATGGACACATTTTGGGTGTTTGGCCGCCAGTTCACATTTGCAAGTAACTATGACATCCTGCAGTCGTATGATCACTTTTTGGAAACCAGCAAAAAATGCCCAATCATGAGAATGAATTTGCTTAATGGCTGCCATAAAAATGACCAATAAATTTGGTCTGGTCATGAGGACACCTCTGTTTATGACTGAAATTCTGGTCCCACTGGTAGTGATAAGCTGAAGACTTTCTACCTCAGAGAAACTGGATTGAATTTGAATGGGCATATCTGATTGCAGAATCAGTATTGGTTTGTTTAATGAATAGGTTGCAATGGGAAAGTAGATATCACTTATTGGTGACTCTGAAATCATTTTGGAAAGACCATGATATTACAGAAAAAACAGATCTGATCTGTTTGTAACTTTCTTCAGCGTATTGTAACTCTGTGTGAAGGGGAAGCTTTGGTAAAACAATATTCTGGTTGGAAGCTAGAACGATCAGTTGTGCAATACAGCTGTTACCTCTCTCTACCCCATCTGATGGCATTATTTTAGGCAGAAGTTCTGTTTAGTAGAACAACTATTTTCTGAACCAGGTTCAAAGTATTGGAAGCAGCTGTTCCACTTTTTCATCCATTGAGAAGACTCACTTCAGTTTGGAGAATAAGCTCTTAAAGCAGGTCTCTGGTTCTATTTATGGCTGTTTGAAGTGGATGCAGGCTCCAAATATGAGTTCTTTGAATTTTAAAGCTGCATATTATGATTTTAGTTTTTCATGAAATGGGCATCAGCAAAAAATGGATTATATAACAAAATGTGTGTGAGTAAGTAACTTAATAATAGTTTAGTCATACTGTACAAATAGCTCATAAAAGTATTGAAATTTACATTGTATATTTTTTTAGATTTTTTTTAAAAAAATCTAACACCATGTTTTAAGCAGCACAAAACCAACGCTGTGAACTTGTAAAAGTTAATAGTGATTTTTAGGAACATTATTACTTGCACCATCTCCACTAACTACTGCAAATCTTCAGAGTGGATGAATGGAACACTGAAGATACTTAACAAATATATGTATGAAAAAAATAAATGTTAATCATAGAAATATTGCCAAAGGAAAGATTACATATAAATGTTGGACTTTGAAGTCCCTTGTCTTCTTAATATGGAATATTAAATATTCCTTGAGTATTCTGGTTTTGACATCTCTCAGAGACTGATTAGCTTTATGATTCATATTAAACCATAACTTAATGGCAGGGTTCATGTATCATGTTTAGCTGAAAACAAAGAGGTCATTTTACAGCTTAGAGTAATATGTGAAATCAGCTTTTATTTAGATGATTTGTAACTTGAATCTTTATATTTCTTCGTTAATAATTGGGGTATGTATGTATGGGTGTGTGTGTGTGTACATGCATTCAGATGTATATATCTTCTATATAAAAGGTTTAACCTGATATTGCTTTCTTGGTAATCACTTGATAATTAAAAATTGTCCTCATTTCTATTTGTGAAAATATGTCCTCTTGCAGGAGAGAAATTCCTATAAAGCTTTCTGAAAGAAACACTCCAATTAACAATATTTTCCATTGGCCAGTCTCCAGAATACAACTGTTGTTACAGTTCTTGATGCAGTTTTCCTTTTTTATGTTAATGGTGTCTTTCTTTCTTAACCAAATTGCTATGTAGCTGGCAAATAAATGAAAATAGTCCACTCTTAAAATAATAATTTTACTAACTGGAAAAATTTGTAGCTTTCTGTTGTTCTACTTTATTGCCTGTGTTTGTTCCCAGGCAGATTTCTGGACAGTAATTTTCATGCCATCTTGTTATTAAAATAACTTGAAACTCCTGCAGGGCCTTTTTAGGTATTCAATGTCGCTCTTTTTTTGAAAGGGCAGTGCAGTTGAGAGATGTCATAATTGTGCTGATTAATTGAACTATTATTTTAGCAATGTTTTTTTTTGTCTGCATTGAATACTCACTTACCCTCATACTATTTTTACTAATATTTTCAGACAGATGACTAAGAATGTTAGAGAACCATGGAGGAGAATGTGATTAAATTGCACTGCAGTCATAAGTTCAGTTAATAGAGAAATGTCCCCTTCCCTTTTTTCTTGAACATAAATGTGTTTTTTCAAGTGAAACTGTGACAATAAAAATTCATTTCATCTAATAATTAATGCTTGCTGTATGAAATAGGAAGAAATTAGGGTGATTCATAATTTTCCTAATGCCCAATATGTACATTTCTGTCAGATTATGATAAGTGCTAAGTTCTCACAGAAAAAATGGATTTTGTTTGAGTCAGGATTCAGGAGGACAAAAATTATATAATTTCTCAGTATGTGTGTAGATTATTTTTATGTTTTCTTTCCATCCATCAAGTATCTTGCTTCTAGCTGGTTCTCTATTCTGGGATGTGAGGTGGGATGACTGTGGAGGAGGCAAAGCAAGAATATTTCCATTAAAAACCTACAGAAAATGACATAAAACTAGATTTACTAGTAAAATTGTTATGCCTTTAGAAGCTTTATGTTTGATAAAATGCAGTAAAAGAATAATATAAAATGTTTTGTAATAATCAAATTAAAAGTTGTTAAATTATCTATCTCTTAAGCAGTTAAACAACATCTAAAAGTAAACAGAACCTCAGTATAATTTCACTCTGACTGTCTCTGCCACTTCTGCATACAATGTGCAATCTGCATACTGTTATTTTATACAGAGGATTTTGTTGCGAGTATCTTCACAATCAGGAAACAGGAAAATTTCATGAAATAAAATTGAAGCAAGAGAAATCTCATTATGAATGGCAGAACATTTCCATCCTATTTCACAGCTATAACCCATCAGTAGAAAAGGAATGTGAGAAATATATTCATATGGGGTGATGTTTTTAAATGTAAGGTTTTAGGATTGGAGTACTACAGGTAGCCCTCAACTTACAACAGTTCATTTAATGACGGTTCAAGGTTACAATGGCACTAAAAAAAGTGACATGACTTATGTAAGTTTTTCACACTTACAACCATTGCAGTATTCCCAATGGTCATGTGATCAAAAATGACTGGTATTTATGGCAGCCAATGGCAACTGACTCATATTTATGATGATTGCAGTATCCTAGGATCATGTGATCAGCGTTTGAAACTTTTCAACATGCAAAGTCAATGGGAAAGCCAGATTCATTTAACAACTGTGTTACCAACTTAACAACTGCAGTGATTCACTTAACCACTGTAACAAGAAAGGTTGTAAAATGGGGCAAAAATCACTTAACAAATGTTTCATTTAGCAGCAGACATTTTGGGCTCAATTGTGGTTGTAAGTTGAGGACTACGTGTATAGTAATCTGCAATAGTGTTGAGCCAGTTTTTAACTTTGGAAGTCAAGAAACCACGAGATAATTTAGAACCGTGGGCTACAGAGAAGAAGGCAGACAAGAAGGCAGCAACATGTTGCAAGTTGTCTGCAAAGACAACTGTCTAGAACTTTCACCTAGATATCAGAAGTCTATAGGGGGCATCTTTGACCTATAATTGCATTTATCTGTGTGCAATACTTGATATTGCCCAGATTCATGCTGTATGAAAATGGAGTATTAATCTAAAGGGTGTTTTGTCATGATGAGTCCAGGCTGCTTGGTCTCTGTGCTTAAATTTAGGACATTTACAGAAAATTCATGCTTGGAAGTATCTCCTTTTTCCACATTCTCCTTTTTTCATCAGATTGGACAATCAGAATGAGAATTTATTTTGCCATGTGTGTCAGGACATCCAAGGAATTTGTCTTCAGTGAGCATGCGCAATACCTACCTATACATACAAGAAAACAATCAAGATACATTCATAGACAATTTGAATATATAAGCATAGCCATGATCATTTGTATATATAGGCATATATATATATAGGCAAATCCCATGATTTACACATTTAAGGACAATGACATAGCTAGATAATAGAACAACTCCCTCATTTTAGATTATAATTTTGAATTTGGCCATAAGCATCATTTTGCTACTGAAAGAAAGGAAAAAATAATATGCATCTTAAAAATAAATATGGCAAAATGAGCACTTGCTGGAGTCTTCTAGCCTATGCCTCTGTATTTTTCGCACCATAAGGCGCACTGGACCATAAGACGCAGGGCGCCCCGAGGCATTCTGCAGGGCGATCCAAGGTTCGGAGACTGGCCTGGAGGCCAAACTGGAGCATTCCTGGCACCCCGTGGGTGCGTGGAAATCGCTCCGCGGGACGCTCCAATTCGGCTTGTAGGGCGATCCTTCAGCTTTGGAGTGTCCCGCGGATCGATTTCCGTGCACCCGGAAATTGCTCCGTGGGACGCTTCAAAGCCGAAGGATTGCCCTGCAGGCCGAACTGGAGCATTCCCAGCACCCCGTGGGTACATGGAAATCGCTCCACGGGACGCTCCAAAGCCGAAGGATCACCCTGCAAGCTGAATTGGAGCATTCCCGGTGTCCCTTTTTTGGGAGGGAAAAGTGCGTCTTACAGTGCAAAAAATACAGTAATTGTCTCTACTTATCCTACCCAAGAGGCAAGAGAGGCATGATATGAGTACCATCATGAAAGGGGCATGGGCTGGCAGAGTCCAGAAGGAGAACCTTTTCTGCCAGGGTGCCCTACTTCATTGATCCTGAAATTAGATTGGCCCTGCCCCTTCCATAAGACCTTGAAAACATGGTTTTGAGCTCAAACATGGGGCCTTGTTTTTGTAGCAGAGCCCATGACCTGGTTGTGTACCAATAGTTGTTTGGATGATACACAGCTGCTCTGTGTTTTATTTTTGTATCCAGTTTTTAAGTCAATTTCATTGTAAGCCACCTAGAATCATGAATGTGAGATGAGGGATGACTGAGGAGCTGTGATGGTGCAGTGGTTAGAATGCAGTATTGCAGGCTAATTCTGCTGACTGCCAGGGGTTCAATCCTGATCTGCTCCAGGTTGTCTCAACCTTCCATCCTTCTGAGATAAAATGAGAACTCAGATTGTTGGGGAATTAGTAAACCACTTAGAGAGGGCTGCAAAGCCCCGTGAAGCGGTATATAAGTCTAAGGGGTCTTGCTATTACTGCATTCTGGATTGGTTGTAATTTCTGAGCCATCTTTGAGCAGGGTTTGAACATGAGGACAACTTCATTTGTTTTTTATTTTTGTCCACTGATACTTCACCTTTTGTTTCTGGCACCACCCAGAAATAGGCTGTGCAAGGATGATTGACTCTAACGCTTGTCTGTCATTTGTTGTCAGTGATTTATCAGCACTTCACCATGTCACTTGCCAGGTGTGGCAAGCAGGGATTCCTTACTGTGTCATACATTCAAAAACAGTAGAACAGAAAGGGGAAAAAGAATTAAAAAGAGGAAAAGAACAACACAAAAATATGGAGAGTTATACTATACAAGTGATGGCTATCCTTTTAGACACCGAGTGCCCAAATGAGTTGTGACTAATGAGTCATGGCGCTGTGATGACATTGCCTGGTGCCACTACACTCTTTCTGAGCATGCTCAGCTCTGGGGAGATGTTGGGGTGACTTGGCTCACGTGCCAGCAGAGAGGGCACTGTGGCACTCGTGCCATAGGTTTGCCATCACTATACTATACCATATACTAAGATAATCTACAGGGTCTACCAAAACAGTTATTTGGAATGGTATTTTGCCAGCTTTAGGAAAGAGACTTGTTAAGATGAGAAAATTCTAAACATAATGTCTACATATCTATTTAATGTCACAACTGAAGATTTCAGAGGTAAAGGATGTATTAGAATGTATATAATGTTTTGCTTATATAAAACATGATTAAAGGCTACTAGGAGCATTGCCAAAATAGTTCTATGTTATCTATACAATGTACATTTGTTATAAAAGTAGAAAGAACTGTTGCTTATTATATGAAAAACCCAAAGTAGTTCTCTTTTTCACTAGTTATATACAGGATATAATGGAATATGTCAGAGAATTTTACTGTAAAGTGCTCAGAATGTGTTAATGATTGTGTGATTTAAATTTTCAATAAATAAAAGGAAAAGTGAACAATCCATGCATTCTAATATAGAAATTCACAAAGATTCATTTGAAGATATTGTGATTTTTCAGATTTGTGTAATGGTTGATTTAGCATTTAGCATTTTTTACTCTATCCCTTTGAGCTAAATGAACACAAGGCCCAGTAAGCAATGCCATTTTCTAAATATTTGAGACTTTAACCATTTTGTAAACCTAGAAAATACTTTGAGGGGTACAATTTGTATATACAGTATGTTTGTTTTGTTTTTTTCATTTTATGCATTTTTTGTGTATTCTTGTCTACTTTTGTTCCCCTTTTGTATTTCTTTCTTTTCTTTTTTTGAGTCTGTGTTTTAATGTTAAGAATAAAGACAAAATTTATAGAAAAAGAAAAACAGATGTTTTTGGAACTGATAAAAGTTGCCGTATGAAGATGATCTTGGCTTGCACACTGGTAAATGTCTCGTTTTTTTAAATGAAGGACTAACTATCAAGCTTTACTAATAAGCCCTGGCTATGGAGGTTTCTGTGTTTCTTTTCTTTTTCTTTTTGACTAAAGGAGGCAGCAGAGAAAGCACTGATGAGGTGTCTTATAATTTTACTAGTTGCATAACTGCTTTTAACTACTAAACTCTCTCTTGATTAAAATAACAATTGAGCCTATAATTTTTCTGAACAGCTGCTGCTACAGGGGGTCATTACCTTGGAGAGCTGGGAAATAATTGTACTCTTAATACATGAGTTATGTATTCTCATGTTTTACAGCAATGCACAAAGTTTAAAGCCTACACTGGAATGTTATGAAAGCTGTCAAACCATGTTAAAAAAGACTGCATCGTCAAAGGCCCTTGTGGCCAGAATTCAACATGTAGCCTTGTCTTACTCATTATAAAATACATGTTTATAAAGTTCCACAGAGCATCCAATTCCCAATTCACTTATATCAGCAAGACTTAACTTGCTCATTAATCTAAATTCTTTTGCAACTTTAATCTACATGTTTAATTAATCATAAAATGAGGCGGTAAGTAATTTCAGCAATGTGTGGCTTGTTATCAGATGCATTTAATCACTCTTCTGTGAGCTCATTTGGAAACACCTGAAGATGTCGAGAGTAGTTTGAATAAGCATAAATTATTCTTTGTCAGTGTACTTCACCCAACTAATAAGACATTAATTTAAAAAAAGCACTGTTCATCATTTTTAGATCTTCACCAATATTTTTAGCTCAGCAGGATAACAGCAATTGTACATATGGCACAATTTACAACATAGTGCCCAACAGTAGAACAGGAAATATTATTCAATTCATTTTTCCTGTTTACATGTAATTACTTTGTATAATCTAGGGCTGAATGAAGATTAACCATAGTTATCAAATCCTAAACATTTATCTGTTCTTGGAACAAGTTGCTGGTTAATTGAAAGCATAAAAGCCAGATAATTTAACAGTTGTACGAATAAATCTTTTCTGTATTTGCTTAACGCAAAGTTATGTCATTTCTTTTTGTGTATGGGTTCAAATATTTGGCTGAAACAGTGGGATGCGTTTCTCAAGTCGTCAAAAGGAAATCTTCCTCTCGACTTTTTGAAATCCGGAAGCTTATCTGAAATAGATTCTAAGCGCATGGGATTGTGATGGTGGTTGGAAGTCCAGTGATATGAACCAATGCCTATTCACATAACATGGGATGTAACCTATTGTGTTCAAATAAATTCTTCTTACCCAAAAGCCAAGTTTAAAATTTCTCCTAAATTTGAGATGCAAATTTATGCTACTTTTTGGGAGAGAGCTGTACTAGTTCCCTGTCTCCTATCTGGTGAGTGATTTGAATTAAGTTTAGACTTCATATCCCTTTTGTTATTTGTAAGGTCATTCAAATACATTCCAGTAGTGCACTGCAGCTGCCCAAAAAGCTAATGTAATCCTAGGTTGCAATAGCAGAGGGACAGTTTCAAGATCTTGTAAGGTGATAATACCCCCTTATACTGCACTGGTGGGACCACACTGGGACTACTGCATCCAATTCTGGTCACCATGATACACCACGATGTTGAGACCCTAGGAAAAAAAATGAGCAATTGAGCTATGTATATCTAGTGTAATGAAGAGAACGATGAGGTGTGAAATGATAACTGTCTTCCAGTACTCGAGGGGTTCTCCAAAGCACCTGAGAACAGATAAGAAGTAATGGGTGGAAGATCATTAAAGAGAGATCCAAACTAGAGCTAAGGAGAAATTTCCTGATAGTGAGAACAATTAATTAGTGAAACAACTTGCCTCCATAAGTTGTGGGTGTTCCATCATTGGAAATTTTCAAAAAGAAATTGGACAACCATTTCTTTGGAATGGTATAGGATATTCTGCTCAAGCAGGGAGTTGGATTAGAAGTTTTCCAAGGTTCCTTCCAATTTTGTTGTTCTTTGTTATATACTGTCTCTAAAATCCCTTAAAGATGGTACATTGATCAAACTATTAGTATAATCTCTGAAAGCTGTGCTACTTCCTTTTTCTTTCTGACAGCAGGACTCTCTAAGCAGTTTGTAGTTTTTTTAACCTTATATCTGTACAGATGGAAGATTTTTTGTAATGCCATATAATACTGACTTGCAGAAGAATGTGACCATGGTCTGTGGAATGGTCAGAATAGAATTTCATCCATATTTCATTTGAGACCTGTCGAACCTGACCTCATCCCCAGCAATTCGAGAAAAGCATGATTTGTTCTATTCATTTATTGTGAAGAAACCCTTAGTTGATATTGGATTGTTTTAGATTAAAAGCTGTCTTTTCAACAAAACATTTCACTCTGAAAAGGGGGAATATTTGATATACCACAACCAACAATTTATAACTTCTTCCATAATTTCATTTTTTGCTGTATCCCATAGCTACTTAGTTTGATAATTTGGGGAACAGAATTTGTGATTTTCGGGAGTTCTTGAAAGTACTAATTAGCACTCTCTTATATTAGCATTTATACATTCTGATTATATTTTCATTGTCAGTCTTCCCAGGTAAATGAGAAACATGACCAAATGAAATGAGCTAATTCTACTTTAAAGTAAAGCTACATTAACAGAACCTTGAAAGTCTGAAAATACAAATCTCCCTCCATCTCCTTTATAGTCTGAGAACTTGGAGGAGGCGCTCCTTCTGAGCTTTTTTCTTCAACCATTAAGCAGCTGTGGGCTGTGCTCTATTTGACTGTTCTCTAAGCGGCATCTATTTCCTCCATCTCCCAAAGTCATTCTCACATACCATTATACTGATCTTGTGAAAGGTTTGGAGGTGCACGTGAGCTATAATTTCCTACAATTTGCCTTGCCCATGAAGAAGGTAAAAAAAACACTCTAAGTTGTTATGAAACACCCCCCCACACATGTAAGAGAGAATGAGGGTTATATATACAATAAGTAGAATGATGATAAAGGCATTGGAATAAGAATATGTTATGGAAATCAGTTTTAATAAATTCATTTAACTCTGATTTTTATTTGAAACCGTCAAAAGTAATTGTAAATTTTATTTATTTAAAATATACATCCACTCTCTTCCATCCTATGGCACTAGCAAGCTTACAAATGTGTATGTAATAAAGAACTAGTAAATAGCAGCAGCAGAAAAATCTTGGGGAAAAATAAAAGATCGGGATAAAAAAATAATAATTTAAGGACCCACCTAAATTACAACAAGGAGTGAACTCCAAAGATAAAAGATTTGATGATCAATACCAAATTCTTTCTTTGTAATGGTAAAGCCTAGATGATGAAGAAGATGCTACTAACGTTGATATTTAGATATTCCGGATGGAGTTAAATATAAGTGCCACAGAGATTCAAGGGCTATGGAAATATGGAAATAAGTAGTCCAGCAAATAGTTGAATCAAAACCATGTAGAGCTTTATATATCATACTAAGCATCTTGAATTGGACTTCCCAACAACCTATAGCTTCATTCCCATTACTTTCAGATTACCGTATTTTTCGCACCATAAGATGCGCTTCCCCCCCCCAAAAAAGGGGGGGGGAAGTGTCTGCGCCTTATGGAGTGAATACTCCCAAAAAGCGTGGGAGATCGCTCCCTGGGACGCCGGGAACGCTCGAATATAGCCTGCTGGGCGATCCTTTGGCTTTGGAGCGTCCCGCGGAGCAATCTCCCTGCACCCGGA
>JANHFO010002656.1:105943-118874 GCA_032468095.1 Pareas carinatus
ATTATTATTATTAATATTATTATTATTATTATTATTATTATTATTATTATTATTATTGTTACAGCTCTTAAAATCTGCTTTAACACATATTCTAATCACCCTCAGTATACTGCCTTGTAATTTCGGTTCATAAACTTTGAAAGAGAACTTTTCTGAATCATGAAGCTGAACCACACATTATTTAAATTCATACTGCTGGCCCATCAAAAGAATGTAGAAGAATTCCACCAGAAATGATAAAACATTTCCATTTATCAGCATTAATAATGTTTGTTGAAGAGAATTAATTTCCAGATCTATAGTTGAATGCAAACTTGTCTGCACATAGAAAATGTGCAGAGACAAGGAGTGAAAGGGAATGGTGATATTCTTTTCCTTCGACCCTTATCACTCTACCACTTTCTCCCACATTTCAGAGGGAGGTTCTATGCTCCAGTCCATCTCTTTTAGGAACCACAGAAAACTACATAAGCAAAGGAGGATTAACAAAAATCTGTCTTCCTTTCATAGGCAGAATTCTGCTAACTCTAAATTTGAATCCATTTATAGTTTTGAAAAAGAATTCAGTTTTTAGAAACTGTTTTAAGAATAACTGAACTCTTATCAGGTAGACCATATTTGCCATTATTAATATATGCACTAAAACCGTTGTTGTTTAGGAATAACTCTTTTTCATCCAAATTCCACCTGTTAAAGTGTTAAAGTTTGATTTAGAAAAATAAGTTTGAATTTATTTACAAGAATGGGGATCCATTTATACATATTGCATTTGAAATTCTGAGTAAGTAAAAATTATTTATTCAGAATTTGGAAATTCTGGTTAGAATTTGCTTAACCAAAATCTATCAATTTTTTTCTTTGTATATGAAGCTATTTTCAGAATGAGCTTATGTTTCTGTACTGAATATAAACGGTGGGAAATAATGGGAGTTGAAGTCCAAACATCTTAAAGTTGCTGAGATTGAGAGATATTGGTATAGCTGTTTCCTAGTCTGTTCTGGCCAATATAATGAAAATATACCATTAATTGATTTCCTTGCTTGAAGACTAAAACTGATTAAATGTTAATGTCTTTATGTGGTGCTAATCATTTTACCACTTAAGTAATCTCAGAAGATTTAATCATAGATTCCATGTTTCTGTGTTTAGACAACTTGACCTTAGTGATAGTCATTTTTTTTTGTATTTGCTCTAGCATCATATTTTTTCATTTTAAAATGATACTGGAAATAAATATTGAAGCAATCTAGTCATTTTTTTCAAGTAAAATGCATAAAGTAATGTTTAAAAGTAATGTTAAAAGTTGATGTTTTGGTAATTGTCTGGAATGATTAGTATTTCTGTGTTCAAAGTGCTCAAAGAAAAAAATCATTTGTAGTATCTTTTGGAGAATAAATTAGAAGATTGCATCAGATTTTTAAAGATTTCTAAAAGAATACTGGAATACTTGAAATGTATGGATGTTTTTAATAAAAGTTGCATGTTCAATAGATGGCACACCGAATATTCTAATAAATAGCAATGGCTAATTGATTCAAACACCGCATTATAATCCAATTAATGAACATATTTAGCTGAAGCACATTCAATAAATATACACTCCATTTGTTGAAAGCTATTTGTGTAGCTAGTGAAAAACTAATTGCCAATTCAGTTTATCAAATTGAATATCTAATATCTGTCACAAGGTTGTTTTTGTAAAAAAATTGGGGCAGGGAATGCTATGTATGCCATCTTGATCTCCTCAAGGAAAAGTGATTAAAAACTTAATAAAACAGACACTTAGATCAATTAATAATCAGATATTATCTAATGTTTTGTGCCCTTATCTAAAATAAGACTGCACAGGATGAATTATTGAGGACAATATATTTTCATGCCAGAGTCACAATTAAAATTATAGCTTTTATATTTAACAATAAGAACAAATGATAACATGCATAATCAGCAGGATATTTAACAAATTTCATCATAACAAAAGCAAAAATAAAAGAAAAAGGAAACAATTAGTAAAAAACATATTGTATGCCCCCAAAAGCATAGTAGCAAAAGAAGGATGCATTCTACAAATCTGAGGAAAGTGAATTTGCAAGCCTTACAAGTTGTTACTGCTATCAATGAATTCTTATAGAGATAATGGACAGCTGAATAAGTAGCTTGGCCATTAATTTGCCCCAAAATATAATTTGTTCAAATAAAACTTTTGAATCTTGGCTGTTGTATTTTTAGAAAAATGTAAAAGCTTTTGGTTGCATTAAAAAATCTTCTTTCTATGTAATTATACTTTTAAAATTGCTTTTCAGTGATGCTGGATCCCAGAATGATGCAGCAATTTTGTTGAGGAGGATAGACCCATTTTTGGCCTGATGTTCTCTGTTCCATTTTTTAAAATACTGATTTAAACCTCTAGAAATCTTATAATGTACTTTATTTTAACTGAAATGTTATGGGAATCATATAGTACTAGTGGCTGTAGTGGACATTTAATGAGCCTCAGTGGTACAGCCAGGCAACCTTGCCGTAGAACTTGTCCACATGATTTAAAAATAGGAGTGGCCAACAGTTTTCATTGAGGTGAGTAGGTGTCATGCCTTTAAAACTATTGTTTTAGCTTCCAGGGACCGCAGAGGGTTATTCAGTGATGTAGTGATATTATCGGGAGGATAGAGTTGAGGGAATTTCTTAACACGGTACATAGATGCTGACTATTCTTTTAATTAAAAACAAAATGATCTGCAGATGTCTTGGGGCCTGCATGTGGTTACTGGTTGTCCATTCTTGGTCCTGAATCTTGTTTTTCCAGGATTACAAATTTCAGGAAAAAGTTTCACGGGCAGAGAAGAATTCCTGCTGCAGAACTGTTGTGTTCTGCATTTTGAAAACAATGAGGATAATGACAGGGCATTTGGTAGGGGTGGAACTAACGTTCTCATTGTTAATCTTCCTTCTCAGGAGCACAGAGCATAACTTGTTCAGAATAACTGCCTCCAATAATAAGAGGAGAGTTTAAGAAATCAGAAGATAAGGAGATTATGGGCCAAATGACACGTTATTCTTAATGAATAGCATTTAGTTCTACTTTAAGTATTATTATTAGTTACAGACACATGGACATTCCTTTAGTGATAAAGCACTGCTTTGAGATAGAAGATTTAACTTTTTTATCCTCATTGCAAGTGGAACTAAAATGCCCTTCCACAAATAGTGGAAAATGAAAAAAAAGAGAGTTCCTGCTGGCACCAATGAATAATTTTTTCTTAAGAAGCCTAGCCACGTGAGGAATACAGTTCCAATCAGATTATACAGTATAGAAGGAAAGTTTATGTTTTCCTTCCTCTTTCATATTATATTTCCAAAAAAGATTGCCATCATTTACATATAATTTAACTGCATGCTGTGTATTCTGTGTATTTTGGCTCATGAAATAAATCCATGACTGGAAAAGAAGTGATGTGGCCAGGGTTCACACATCATATTAAGCAATAACCAAACAACCCATATTATAATATGATATACAATCTTAGCCACAGGATACAAGGATGTCATACTGAGGCAGGAAATAAGAGGCAAACGGAAGAAGAAGATTAACTGTTCCATATTTTATCAAAGTAATCCTGATTTGGGAAAGAGAGAATTAATTTTGAGATATTGATGACTATTATGAGCTTTCAAAAAACTTCCTGAATGATGAAAGATGTTTCTGTGGTAGACATATATATTTTTTTCCATCTACTAGAACACCTTTATCCCCTTTTATTCAGATTTGGGATTATCAGTAGTGACATACTATACAACAGCATGGATGGAAGTGTTTGGGTAAACATCTTTTCCATTCCTGAAATTATTTCTTCTCAAAAAAACGTACCTTAAGGCTCTTGGTTCAGGTTGGCTAGATTCCTGAACCAGAATCTCTTATTAGGGTTTGCAGATATACTATTGAATTGTGTATTATTATAGACCTTTAAAATCTTGGCTTCAACATCTGAAATGAATTTTGTATGAAATAGCATAAATTAGCTATTGTTGGGTTGGCATCTGATTTAGAAATTATAGGAAAGATATTGGAGAAAGGAGATGAATGAAGATAGATATAGTGCAAAGGAGGAACAAAGGGAAATTTTTATTAAATAACTGGGCTTATTGAAATAACTATCAAAAGCACTGAGGTCTGCTCGCGCGCGCACACACACACACACACACACACACCAAAAATCACATGTACGGTACATATGTCTTTTCTCTTCAACGAGTATTTATATCTGTATAAGAATATCCTGTAGGTAGACTACACAAGATTACTTATAATAGTAGTTTGAGATTACTGTAGTTTGTAGCATTGATTGATTAGTTAACATTATATTCGTGATGGGTAAATAGACAACATAAAGTGCTGATGTATATGCATTGTGTAGGCTTAAGTGTACAGGTCTCTGTCTCATCAAGTAGTTAAAATACCTTTTGTGTGGATCTTAGGCAATGATCACAGCGTAAATGATCACAGCTTTAGGATCCTGTTCCCCATTACCCTTTGGGACATCAGATGCCATGCTCTGTTGCATTTCCCCTGAGAGAATGGAAGAATACATGTGCAGGCAAATAATAAGCAGGTGGAAGATAACAATGCATAACATTTGTTTTGAGTATGTATGAGCTGACATGATCCTCCCTCAAATTTCACTGTGAGTTTGCTAGCCTGAGGGCCAGACTGAAAGTTGAAGCTAACTATGTCTGGCAGGCTAATGTATGACTGTGATAGATATGATGTGAGTCTTGTCACCTTGGCAGCAGGCCAAGCCCATTTTTACTCAGAAGAGTCTATGAAAACTTAAGAGGTTTCATACACCCCAAGCCATGCCTACTGTGTCCTGTTGATTAACATTTGGCATTCATTCTATAATCCCCCACTGAGGAGTGTTGCACATAAGATGAATTTCAATATTACATCCATCACTTTTTGCCACCATTGTGGAATAGAGTGTTGACCTAAATAATTGGAACCTGAAGCTCATCAGGAGCAAAGTATATCCTTGCCTAATAATTCTCTATTGCCACTGTCTTGTTAAAAGAATCTGGCTATCGGATGCACACGTTGTGTTAGAATGTCAAAAGTCTTCGCTAGAGTTGAAGGGCTAGTTCTTAACTTGCATAAAATGGTGTATATGTTAAGAGTTAGCCAAGAGAGATTTCATTTAAGCCAAATGCTTAGAAAGATAAAGCCTTGGCATATGGCCAACATCCAATTTAAATCAAACTAAGCCCACAATAGAGGAACTCTTCTCCTTCCTCCTTCCATCACAATTCATAGCACCCTGCAAGAAGTTTATGCTAACTTGAACAATTGCCAAGATATTGTGGCAAAGTTTTCCTTCAAGTAAAGAGAACTGTCAAAGAGACAACTAATTAATCCCTGCCCCTTTATAGCTGTGTAATGCAATGCATAACTAAAAGTCCTGTTAAATTAATTAATGATTTCAATTATGAACTTTTCTCCAAAATGTTATGATTCATATCAGGCTGATGATGCAGTGACCTGAGAGTGTGAAATTTGAGCTGTGTGCTGAATTGCCAGTTAATTGATTCACAAATAATTTAAAGTTTGTTGCACCCAAGGGAGTGTTCATATCCATGGCAGCAAAAGGTACAACTCTTAGCTCTATTTCAGGACTGACAAGCTCACTAGCAAGAAACCAGAATTGCTAACAATGAGATTGACTCTTGCAAATCTCTTGTCATTTTGGTAGTTGAAAAATTAATAAAAAAGATCATGCCTTAGCACTGTTTATCTTCATATATTTTTATATTATACATGATAAAGTTTAAAGATATCAGCGAGAGGAGGTTAATGCCAAAAGGAATATCACACATTTCTTTTCACAGTTCTGACTATTTTCTTAGACTTTTCTCCATTAGTCAGTTCTAGTATCTGTTTGCTTTGCAGTAAGTCGTCTTCATTGCTAAATAGAAGAGAAGACCAATTTTACTGCAATTGCCATAATTGAAGAATATGTCATAAAGCAGTGGTCGCCAACCTTTTGGATCTCAGGGACTACTAAATTCAAAATTTTAAATCCCATGGACCACTAATATGAATTTTTTAAAAAATACATGCGTTTGTAAAATAATGATCAGAGAATTTCCATTTTATTAATATAAAAGGCACCTATTTAATATAACAAAATTTTAAAAGCTTACTTAATTATAACAAAATCATAAATGCTTAATTATAACAAAATCTTTAAAGGTTGTTTAATTGTAGCAAAACTGAAGTTAGTTTAATTATTACAAAATAATTGAAGTTTCTTTAAGCATTACACATTTTAGTGTGATATTTGTTCCTGCTTGAGAGAGAGAGAAAGAATGAGAGAGACAGAGACACACACACAGAGAAAAAGAATGAGATAGACACACAGACAAAATGAGAGAAAGAGAGACACACACAGAGAATGACACATACACACACAGAGGGAAAGAGGCAGAGAGAGGAGAGAGAGAAATAAAGAGAATGTGAGAGACAGAGAAACACACAGAGAGAGACAGACACACACACACACACAAACACAGGAACCATACAACTATACAAAAAAATTCAAATAATACCCAGATTTTCCTGCAGACCACCAACGTTTTCTCACGGCCCACTGGTGGGCCCTGCCCCACAGGTTAGCGACCACTGGTCTGGTGCAATTGCATTGCTCAGATAAGAATTCCAGGAAATGATTCAGATTCAACAACAGATTGGTGAGGTTTGCTATTTCTTTGGGAAATTATAAAGTCTCCAGTTCAAACTGGGGAGTCCACTGGAGTTGGGCAGTCAATAAATTTAAATTAAACGAATAAACGAACCTGGTAGAAGCCTCCCAAGCACTTGACTATGGCATAACTAGTTTCAGACTTGAATGATGCCACTTCAAGTAATTGCTTGTCCTTAGGAAGAGGTGATGTCCCAGTGCCTGGAGGCCGTGTGTATCTGGATGAGGAGCAACAGACTCAAACTCAACCCCTCCAAGACTGAGTGGCTGTGGCTACTGGTGTCCCGATATAGCCAGCTGACGCCATCGCTGGCTATTGGGGGTGAAATATTGGCCCCCACGGAAAGGGCCTTGCAATCTGGGCATCCTCCAGGATGTACGGCTGTCTTTAGAGGATCATATGGCAGCCGTCACCAGGGGGGCTTTTTATCAAGTCCGCCTGGTCTGCCAGTTGCGCCCCTTTCTAGATCGGGACTCCTTGTGGATAGTCACTCAAGCGCTCGTAACTGCCCACCTGGACTACTGCCATGCTCTCTACATGGGGCTCCCCTTGGGATGTACCCAGAGGCTCCAGTTGGTCCAGAATGCGTCCGCGTGGGGGATTATGGGGGTCAGGGGTCGTGCCCATGTGACCCCCCTCCTGCGTGAGCTGCACTGGTTACCGGTGGACTTCCGGGTGCGCTTCAAGGTGCTAGTTACTACCTTTAAAGCACTCCATGGCTTAGGACCTGGATATTTACAGGACCACATTCTACCAGCAAATGCCTCCCACCGACCAGTACGCTCCCACAGAGAGAGCCTCCTCAGGGTGCCGTCGGCTAGACAATGTCGGCTGGTGACCCCCAGTGGGAGAGCCTTCTCTGTGGCAGCACCCACCCTCTGGAACGACCTCCCCACAGAGATACAGACAATATCGGACCTTCGTGCTTTCCGCCGTGCCTTAAAAACTTACCTCTTTGTTCAGATCGGTCTGGCCTAGCCTCACCTGCCCCTCTCTTAAGATTTTAGATTTTTATCTGGTTTAAATTAGTTTTAATATTTGTTTTTTTAGAAAATTCAGCCACATGTTAATATATATTTTAATAGAGTTTTAATTTTTGATGTTTGTATTTATGTATTTTATAGGCTGTACACTGCCCTGAGTCCCTTTGGGGAGAAGGGCGGTGTAGAAATTTAAATAAAGATAAAGATAAAGAGCTGAAGCAAAATGGCGTACGGCCATTCACGTTCCCCTGGCTGATCCTTAAGCAAGCTCTGCCTTTTCCAAGGCTTGCACCCTGGCAGAAAGAGCTCAGGAAAGTGTTTCAGTTAAAGAAGCATTAAGAAGGCCGTACAGGCAGTCGTTGACTTATGAACACAATTGGAACCTAAATTTCCATTGCCAAGGCAGTTATTAAGTGAGTCACATTCAGTTTTATGGCCTTTTTTTGCTATGGTCGTTACGTGAATCACTGCAGTTGAGTGAATCAGTCATTAAGTGAATTTGGTTTCCTGGATTGACTTTGTCAGAAGTCGGCTGGGAAAGCCACAAACAGTGATCACTGGAAACTCTGCAATCTTTGTGAATCCACGCTAGTTGCCAAGTGCCCGAATTTTTTGAGCATGGGGAGAAGGGAGAAATGCTGCAACGATTGTAAATGCGAGGACTGGTCATGTCACTTTTTCCCAGTGCTGATGTCACTTTGAATGGTCGCTAAATGAATGGTTGTAAGTTGAAGATTGCTTGTAATGTAGCGTGACTACATTTTGCCTTAACTCAAATTAGCATTTTCTTCTATTCAAGTTTGAGGAAAGGCGTCACTCCTTTAAGGAGCAGTCGAGAAACGCGAGTGCCCATGTCAATTCCAAATGTGACAGTGCACGTCCCTCTTGGGCTCCAACACATTTTAAACCCAGCGCTACTTTTTCCACCTTTTCTACGTCTTAATTGGAGATCTTGCTATGCTTTTCTCAAGCCTGGTTCTAGATGACAGATGGTCATTGGCATGATGAGCATTCCTGTTCAAGGAAGCTCTAGAATCTTAATGCAATTCTATAGGACATATAAGGGGACATATAAAAGATAACGCCCAATTTTCTGGCCAGTATCTGCGATGCCCGATTTGTTCCCACGATCCTGCTGAATCACAGCTCAGCATTTCTTGCAGAAATTGCCAGTGTGTCGTCTGGCTCTAATAACATTTCCCTCCAAGCTGAATGTTTGTAAAGGATAAAGTAAACCATCTACACAACAAATTGCCGTGTATCTCTAATGCATGGAAGACTGACAACCTTCATGGAAGAGGAAATCACCTGAAAGACTGACTCGTTTCAGTTTTAAGGCTTTGTAAATGGAATTTGGCACCAGTACGTGTTTTGACTCAAGTCACCGGAATAATAAAAACCTTAAGTATATATGGATTCTCTTTTTTATTATACACTTGGGATATGAAACTGGATGTCAGATTTAGAGGTAAGGTCGAGGTCAAACAATGGCTTCAATTTAAAAAAAAATGCATTAGGGAAGGAGAGAAAGGCTGGAGCTTTTAAATCGAGACAAGACAATCTTTTTGGGCTAAGGGCAAAGACCTGAGAGCATATAGTGGACACACACAGAAGCTGCATTGAGAGGCTTCTCCATTTGCAAAAGTGGCTGCTGTAATGGATACGTTTTGTAAACCCCTATTCACCAACCCAGCAGTTTGAAAGCATGCAAAAATGCAAGTAGAAAAATAGGGACCACCTCGGTGGGAAGGTAACAGCGCTCCATGCGTCTTTGGTGTCTAGTCACATGACCACGGGGACGTCTTCGGACAGCACTGGCTCTCTTCGGCTTTGAAACAGAGATGAGCACCGCCCCTAGAGTCAAACACGACTAGCACTCATATGCGGAGGGAACCATAACTTTTACTGTATTCACCAACAGTCAGATAAGACTTATAGACTGCTTTCTGCCATCATCATGGAATCCACTGTTGCGCCAAAGAAATGCATGGAGATTTTCAGGTAAGTCATCAGGCATGAAGGACAATTTACTTTTTGTCATTTTGCATTCATGTGCATTTCATGCACACACACAAATGCAGACATGGAATAAAACGGTGTCTCTCATTATGGCCACAGTAGTGCCGGAAATATGTTTCAGTCAGTGTTTCTCCACTTTGGTAACTCGAAGATGTGAAGACTTCAATTCCCAGAATTCCTCAGCCAGCAAAAGATTTCTGGGAGTTGAAGTTCACACATCTTAGACTTGCTAAGGTTGAGAAAAACTGGGTTAAGTATTTGGAAAATGGCCGCACCTGGCTGGTCTCATCTGAAGTGAAACAGGGCCCGGCCTTGTTAATACATGGGTAGAAGATCACCAGTCAATTCTAAGGCTAGACATTATGAACTGGAAATGAGGAAAACAATCCAGCAGATGACAACAGAAAAGCAACTCCATATTTTGTTCAAAAAACTATCCAGGGACCAAGGATCAAGCATTATACAAAAGACACTTGGCTTCTTTTAATATTGCCACTAATGTTTTTTCTCTTTTTCTTCGTACAGGATAAACAACATTATGCATGCATGAATGCAAAGGACAAGCTTTACCGAAGCTCAGACAGTGTTTGTAGTAATACACTTAATGAGGTCTGTAAAAGGTCTTGAAGCTTCATTTGCACAACATTGATAAGCTTGGCTGTTGTGAAACCATTAGTTTTCCAAGGCTTGCCATAATATGTGACTATAGTTTGGCGTTCTGTATGGCGAAAGTCCAGAAAAGAGTCAGTTCAGTAACCAGGAACTTCTGTGAATCTAGCCCAGATACATTTTATTTTTTTTCATTAAAAGTATTCCGCAATTGCTCTAAGGTCTTTGGAAACAGGAATGGGTTAAAATATGAGTGTGTTCAATCAGATCACAATTTTGGTTTATTCTCTGTCCCCTCAATGGGGCATCACCTGAAGCAGTTTCAAGTTTTCACAACTAAAGCACTGCTATTAATTTCCATTCATATCTTTTGAAAATACATATATAGTGCAAGTATAAGAAAACACATGGGTATCAAACACTAGCCATATTGTGCCTCTTCCCTCATATGCTTCCCCCTCTTTGTGTTGAACCAAAGGAAAATTAGATTATGGACTGATCTTATTGAAATGTTTTCCTTGTTCTCATTAAACCAGATTCTCTTTATTCCTAATTATTTGCATAGCATGCAAAGGAGAGAGATTTTCTGGAGTGTGATAGGAGTGTAGATTAAACCGTGTGAGATACAGTCAGAAAGAGCTGTTATATAAGAAGACGGGGCTTTCTAGCCTCACTCAGTCATAGAGAGCACCAGAAAGCTTGGGCCAGACATTCTCTGGTTGGAAGCTACAGCAAACCCTACTAGTCTCAAGTGGGAGTGGATAGTTGTGCAAAGACAGTCAGAGTGCAGCTTTCCTCCTGCTTTTTTAAAACCTGCTCTGGGTGGATGCCCCTAAACTAGGTTGTCCCTTTAAGTCAAAATAAGATTTGTTAGTTTAGCCATGGTGAGCCACATGGATGCACCAAGTGTTTTCTTTTTTAAATAAATCCTCGCTTAAGGTTAAACCTATTGTGTGAATCTAGTTCCTCTTTCTCTTTCAGATGGAATGTACATTATTTCTCCCTCTTTATGATTTGTTTCAAGTTTCACCTACAAAAAAAGCTCCTGCTTTTATCTCAATGATGCCATGAGGAACTTGGTTCTTTCTCTGTCTCATCTGGCAGTTTTTGGCCCAACTGCCGTTGTACCTTAGAAGGAAAACCACACAAAGGAAGAGAGAAGAATTCCATATGGGGACCAAGAGTCCTCATTCTGCATCTCCAGGATTTATGCAGTTCCCACCACAGTCCTGCACCAACTCCCAAGCACTAGGGCCCAAGAGCCGATAGTTTCTGCTACGATAGGTGCTCACATTGTAGAGACGGCTGGCATGTGTATCTTCATAAATTTGTTGGACAGCAGGTGGCACAGGTGGGAATCCAGCAAGGTGAGCTAGGTTCTCCATATAGCTCCACTGTTGTTCCCTCAGTTTCAGGAAGTACTGGGACAACCCTCCATTCTTCAAATGTTCTCCCAGCTGTCTTTGGACTTCAGCCTCCATGTCAGCCACAGAAGGGAGGGAATAGCGGCCACTTAGCATAGCCAGCGCAAATAGCACCTGGCAGTGGAAGTGTGGGAAAGGACAAATCTGCTGACAAAGGCCAATCAAGAAGATTGATGGGTGCCGCGGGGGCAGTAAATGCTGGTACAGGGGGCCCATTCCATAATCTGTCTCTTGTAAGCCCAGCTGGGCCAGGTCCAAGAAGGGAAAGCTGTACTTGTAGCCTGTACAGAGAATCAAGACATCGGCGGACATCTTGGAACCGTCTGTGAATTCCATTGTCTTTTGCCCCACCTTCAGAATTGGGGGCACCTGTATCACGTTCTTGGGTAGCCCGCACACATGTTGCCTTTTATGGCTGAGCACTACTTGAGCAGCTACATCGGAGAGTTGCAAGGCCAGGTCAACTCCTGATGGACCAGAACCTACCAGCACTACGGATTGGTTGGCAAAAGGCTCTGGATAGCGGTAAGAGTGGCTGTGTAGAAGATGGCCTGGGGGAAAGAGGGAGGGAGAGAGAGAGAAATATTGGCAAGCAATAGCTTCCACTTCACCACAGGCATTCTTGCATAGGGTACAATGCATAAGCAGCATATATGCCTACTGCTCTGTCCTCACGTAATGGTATGTGGGAATGACCCTGGGAGACAAGAGGAAGAGCCACAGACTAGCCAATTGCCATGCAAAAGGTATCTCTGCCTGCGGAAGGAAAAAGGGCAAAGGAAGCATCTCAGAAGGACCCTCCCTAGTTTTCTGGGAAGTAGAAGTAAAAAAGGGGAGCAGTGCTTTCAGATTTCCAAGACTGTTACTTTAATCTTATAATAAAGGAAATATTAGTAACTCATGGTTTGTGCTTCTTGTCTGGACTACCTCAAAAGGCTGGCACTATTCTACTTTCCTCCTGCCTGGACTTCTCTGCTCATTTGCCCTACCTGTTGATGCCTTTGGTGAGGTGGTGAATGGTGAAGGTGACTCTGCTCTCTTGATTAAGAATATTAAGAATAGAACATGCACACCAGAGACAAATTCCTTGTGTGTCCAGACACACTTGGCAAATAAATTCTATTCTATTCTATTCTATTCTATTCT
>JANHFO010002656.1:207302-223269 GCA_032468095.1 Pareas carinatus
CAAGGTGGTATATATGGTGTCCCCTCTTCTTGTTTATCCCAACCACAGCAACTATGTGAGGCAACGTTTGCTGAAAGAAAGCAAAAGGCTTTCCCAAATCATCCAGTAAACTTCCATTGCTAAGGATGAGCTTGAACCTGGATCTGCCCATTTCCCATTCCAAGCCCAACCATTGACCATTACACCACTTCATTGGCTCTACTTCTAAATATGTGTTGGCACTTCAAGCCATGTTCTGAGCTTCCCTCAAGGCTAAGAATGAAATTTATATTTGTAAAATGATATCTGACCATGTGCTTTCATCTGATAAAATGCTCACATACAATAACTATGGAAAATAGTACACCTGCCTCATTTGCAAGTGAATACTTACATTGAATCCAACCGCTTTTGCTTCAGAGTTTACATGGATAGGTGTCTTCAGTAAGGCTGCAGTTCTGGGCCATCTTATCTGGAATTGTTTCTTGTAGGGCCAATGCAGCAATACGTTTTGTAGTGCATCACTTAGCTCTGTCTTACTGCAATCCAATTCAAGGAGCACATCCATAGCAATTTGCATTGTAAAACCAATATACTTTTATTCCAGGTTATCCTAATACAGACAGCCTTCCAAATGTTGCTTTAATTAAAATTACATGATGCCAGCTCCTACTTTAATATGCTAACTTGGCAATGGTATCCCTCTTTGAATCAGAATGCCAAGAGAAAGATGGCATATGGGGAAGGGAAGTGGGGATCAATGACTAGCCAATATAGCATGGGGAAATGGGAAATAAATGCTTCTCGAAGGTGCTGAAGAAGCAGGAGTCTTTTGAAATTGAAATGCACCAGTAGCATCTTGTTGTCGCTGTTTGGTGAATCCTGGGGTATGTCCAGGAAGGGATGTGCAGTATAATTGTCACATGGTAGGATTAACGATAGGTAACCAGCTTTTTAATCTACTTTCCAAAGAAATGGTTTGCCAATGTATTATCTTATATCATGTGCTTTTTACATATGAAATGGGACGGTCTAGAAGAGATTCAGAATGTTTTCAACGATGTTTTCCCTCACATGTTCATTTGAAATCAGGTCTTGGGAAAAGAAATAGGGACGTTCCTTTGAGGAAGCCTGAAACATTGAGATGGTTTTTTTTTTTAAAAAAACATAATAATTGATTATTGGTCTTCAGTTTTATCTAGCTTACAGCATACTTTTTGGAGCTTCTGTGGATATCAGGCTTTGGAAGCAGTCTTACATTCAATTGCAGTATTTTTTTTCCAGTGTGTTTTGAAAGTAGCAGCATTTATATGCTGTAAATTGTTTGGTTTCTTTCCTACTTTGGTTGAGAAGGAATCAGGTATGCATGCTGATTAACACACTCCAGTCATTAACATATGATTATGTGGGCTGCATATTGAGCACCTGCCAAAGGATGTAATCCAGCACTTTGCTACATCTGTGCAAGACTTTATACATTTTCTTTTGTACTTTGACAGTTCAAAGAGGAAAAAAAGGGCCTTTTTGTCTGTTCCACAGAATAAAGCTGTGTATGTAGGGTGTTTTTGTTGAGTTAGGAAAATAAGCCATGGACAGTTAGTAAGGCTATTAAAAAGAAAAATGTTTCATAGCCTTGAAACATGACTCTTTGAGCAATTTGTATCTCTAACATAAACAAACAGGCTACAGCATTTCTCCTTGTTTACAAGGGTTATTTTTTCTCAGATTTGGCAAAGGGATTCTTTATTTGTGACATTTCTATGAAATACCCTTATGTCCATAACGCTGTTCTTTTTATGTGATGCTTACAAATGGTTGAGTACAGTTGACACACAAGAACGCAAGGGTTCTATTGCTTTGCCCTGATGTTCCATTTCAAAGGTTGCAAAATAGATGCAGAAACTATCTAAATATAAACCCTACAGAATTTATAATATTGGGTGATAGCATCTGAAGGCATCCACCTTTTTGTTGTTTATACTCACATACTAGTAGTATTTACTTTGTAGTATAGTGATATGTGAGCAATATCTGCTCTTATTCTCTTTCTCTCTCTCTCTCTCTCTCATCTATCAACTATTTCAATGTTAACATTGAAATGTTAAGTTCCTATTTGAAGGAGAACTGTAGAAGCTGATAGCCATTTAAAACATTTGAATTTATTTCTCATTATATGAATTAAATGTATAGAAACACAGATTGAGCATTCCAAACAAACATAAAAATCTATTACCTCTCACCAGTACTTCAAAGAGAGAACCTTCTCTCTTTCCAGTCTCCCCTTTGGGGAGAAGGGCTGTATAGAAATTTAATAAATACAAATTCAAATTAACAACTTTTGAGAGACTCCCAAATTTAGTTGTTTGTCTTTTTCTCCTCAGGATATTATTCAAATATTACAGTTTTCTCCTTTGTTCCTTTTCACATTTCACATTGAAAACTGGCTTTTTATTGCCTTAAGACAATTCCAAAATGAAAGTTTTGTTCACAAAATCCTGTTAGAGGACCTTTACAATAAATACACATAGCTTTAGTATGATTACGACATTACTATAAATAATTTAAAATAAATGTAGTTTCCAATATTATATACAAATGTCACACAAAGCATAGTGATGCAACAAAGGAGTATGCTATGTGGCTTTTTAAAATGAGACACCTGTTTTTTTTCTGAGTACAGAAGGGAGTGAACCATTCCCTTTTTACTTTTTGGTACCAGTCTAGGAGCTTTATCAGGCCGGTCACTAGGTGACACACTTTTTTTTATACTCAGAAAAAAACAGGTGCCTCATTTAAAAAAAAAGCCTGATAGATCCCCTGGTACAAATCAACAAAGAGAGAAAGAACCTATGGCTCACTGACTAAGACATTAGCCTAACATGTAATCCAACCCAGGTTCGAATCCCATCAAGGGTACACTTCGCTGGTGAAAGCTAATAAACTGAAAATGGTCATCTAAGATTCCCTTTCTTTGTTACCTTGTAAAACATCTTGCTGTTACTATGCTATGTGATTAAAGAGCACATAATATAAGGGCTACATGTCAAAAAATGCGATAATCAGGTTGATGCTAATTAAATTTTTGCTTAGTTTAAGATTATATCAAATTATATCTGTTTGAAGTTAAATACATTTTCTCTATTAGGTAGTCTAATTTTTTATGTAACCAAATTGGAAACAATAAATGTATGTCAGTTTTCTTGTGCTTTGTACATAAAACATGATAAACAGCCATAGAAAAATTGTGTAGTGAAATTAGCAGGATAAAATTGGAGCTGTCATGTTATTTTATATTGCAAAGACACAGTTATGTTATTCTCATCCAATCACCCTGACTCTACCCTGAATTAAGGGATTACACGGTCATAAAAAGGAAGTTTTATAGTCAGTGATTATTTTAAGCTATTATTGAAGAAGTAACTCAACTGTTTTTATCCTTTACAAATGTTAGGGAGAATCCCTTTTGGCTCTGATTGTGCTGCAGTTCCCTTTTTGGTCTGGAATCGCAATAATTAGTTTAGGTGCCATCAAGACAAGTGTGATCATTGGTGACAAAGGCACACCCTCTTGACCTGTTTGTATATGAAAAAATGAATGTACTTTAGGATTATGAATGTATCTTATGATCGTAATCACAGTTTGATTATTATATGTATGTAGGCATAGAGGCAAGGAAAGGATGACATTCCTTTCTTTTCCTTCTTTCAAGTTTATCAAAAATAATAGGGTTTTTTCTATAGATAGGCCTTGACTGGTTGTTTAACAACTGTTTGAAGTTAGGACAGCTGTGGAAAGGGTGATTTATGACCCATAAACCACTTCCAGCTGTTGTTAAAAGTTGTACCACACACCCTGTCACACGACTGCCTTTCAGACACTTGGCAACTAGATCATATTTACAATTGGTTGCAGTGTCCCATTGTCGCGTGTCTGTGATTTGCAACATTTTTTGACAGTTTTTGGCAAAAAACACCTATTTGAGAGAATGGATTCAGTTAACAACAACATGGTTCATTTAACAATCACTACAAAAATGGTCAAAAATTTAGTCTGGTTGTATGGTTTTCTTGACTTACAACTACACCAACTTACACCACTTGCCCAATGCATATATGTTTCTGTTTGCTAATTATTACTTCAAGGAAGAAGTCAGTCTAAGCTGGATTGAGTGGTTTTTCTTGCAGCCTGTGGTACTCTGGATAATTATGTCCAAATCCATATTTCAGAGAGGTCTTGCTCCTTTTCCATGTCCAGCTTTAACTATTGCATTAACTTTTCTGATCTCTGTTGCCATAAAAAATATCCATATCTTTTCTCATTATGGCTAAGTTTGCCATTGCTTGCTTCTCTAGAATTAATCTCTTCTTTATATCTCCAGCAACCACTTGCCTTTATTTTTGCTCGTGTCCAAGAAATCAAAACTATCATCATTACTTCATTAATGCCAATGATGAGATCATCAAATATGCTAATCCATGCTACCTTTGTCATCTTAATATTTATCGCTAATCTGTTGTGAAAGAACAGTTGTTCAACTTATTTGTAGAATGCATTTAGACTCCCCAACTTTGCTGTTTATGAAAACATATGAATTGGATTTTCAAGATCCTTCTTTTGGAACCATAAAATGCTTCCAGTGTGGCACGGAGATTAGATACTGGTGTGTCCAGAATAAAAATAAAAATTGGAAAAATAATGCTCCTGGCCAAAGCTTAATCTTGTAACTATAGAACTGTTAATAAAATAAACAGATTTAGTTTCAAATGGTGGGGAGTCTTTATAAGTAAACTAAATACTTATGGGCTGCCATATAATAGCTGTTATGATCTCATTTCAACAAGACTAAGAAGGTAACTAAGCGGTGGATTGAGAACATAGATTTATAACATGAAGTCAACAAACCTAAGCTGGAAAAAGGAAAAGGCCTAAAATACTATTTTTAACCTCTTTCCACAATTTTACGATAGAGAAAGTAAGCTTGAGTATTCACTAGAAAAACTGTCACAAGACAAAACGTATAATATTTTAGAGACATGATAGAATAGATGATAATATTGATCAAGGTGGACAGAAGGAGAAGAGGTCAACAATGCAAGTGATGGCCCAACAAAAGGTTGGAATAAGAGAATAAGAGAAAGTTTGCTCACAGAATTGCCAGAAGATGACTACAATTCACTGGAACATAACAGTAATATTATTGTGCAAGGTATATGAAGTTGCTTAACTACTCTAAATACCACAGGCCTTCTTCACAGACCATTTTAATGCCTTCCCTTTGGCAGCCTTAGAAGGCAGATGTGCCAATCTCCAAGTCTTTGCCCATCTGAATCTAGAGAGGTCAAAACATTTAAACATGAGTTCTTAAGATACAGCCTTAACCAATATTTGTCTAAGGCTGTTTCAGCCTGTTGTAGTGAAACATTATAATCACCTGGATGAATTTAGTATCGAACAGTTTTTGGCTGACACAAAGCTGAAGGTTGTAAACCTAGTAGAAAAATACTGCTCCCTGGCATCTAGGATCGGTGGCAGAATGGTATTTCCAGTAGGGATGGGCAAATATATACACTTATCAGAAATCTATCATGTTATCTTTTATGGTTGTATTTTATGTATATATCACTTCAGGTCCGAAACCATAATTAAACATTGAATGTGGAAAAAAAAATCCGTTTTTTACTTTCCATTTTTACTTTCATTAGAAATTAATCTGACAGATAACAAACTGATACTCCCTGCATATATAAAAAATATTCGTATTTTGACCTCCAACTTTGATTCTAGCTGTAATCTCTCCAAGCCTGTCATTTTATAATATATTTCCCGTGCAATTGAACAAATATAGGGGATAATATGCATTTTTCTTTCACAGCCTCCCCAATTTTGAACTGCTTGGTTTCTCCAAATTCAGTTTTTACAGGAGCTTCTTGTACATTGTAAAGGTGTCTTGGAAGAATAATTAAATGTTCTGGCATGCCTGTTAACCTTAATATATTCCTCATTCTGGCACGAATCTACACAATCAAAGGCTTTGCCGCAGCCAATAAAGGAAAAAGTAAACCATCTTGAATTCTCTTGCTCTCTCCATTATCCATCTTTTGTTAACACTCTAATCTCATGTCCCTCCGCTTTTTCTAAAACCTGTCTGATCATTTGGCCTTTCTTCTCTATGTATGGCTTTCTTCTTCTTTGTAATGATCTTAAGCAAAACTGTGCTTGCATGAGGAATTAGTGCCATGGCTCTCTTGTTCTCCCTTCTTTGGGATAGATGTATATACCACATTATTATTGATTCTACTTCAAATCTGTTTAATCACAGGCCCATCAGTTTCAATAGATCTGCCTTAAGCAAGAGCATACACTTTTATTTATAAAGTGTTTTTCTCTTCAGCAATATTTACTTTCTCTTACAGCATTTATCTTTGAAACTGGGGAGGAGAATAATTGGAGTAAAATAGGTAGGGAGAACTTCAAAAGAAAAGAGGGGGAAACGGTTAAAAGCTTCCCTGTTTTATAAAAGAGGCATTGGACTCCTGACTGTGTCTGCAAGGCTAGAAATGGAGTACTTGTGTTCTCTATTTTTAGGGCAGGCATAGGTTTTTGCACCGAGGGCCCATCCTTCACACTTCAATCATGTAGGAGAACTACATTAAGAAAACTACCAAAGTTAGCTAACAGTATGATGCATCAACATTATTAATACTAATACTAATACTAATACTAATAATAATCATGAGAAAGAGGATACAGCAGCCAAATGAACTATTTACTACTACAGTACAATATAGCAATAGCACTTAGACTTATATACAGCTTCATAGTGCCTTACAGTCCTCTCTAAGCAGAGAGTCAGTCAGCATATTGCCCCCCACAAATTGAGTACTCATTTTACCAGCATCACAGGGAAGGCTGAGTCAACCTTGAGCCAGTCAGTATTGAACCCTTGGCAGCCAGTAGAATTAGCCTGAAGTACTGGGTTCTAACCACTGCAATACCATGGCTCCTGTATACTATACCATTTCTAGTATAGAATATTTTATATACCATTTTAAAATCTTATTTGAAAAACAAGGCATTAAACCAGTGTACAAAAGCTTCTATTATGGAATTTCTCTGCTGAACTTAGTTGGAAAATGCAGAGAGCCTTCAAGTTGGGGATTTTGTCCAGTAAATTGCTCACTGCTCATCTAGTTATTTAATTTTTTTAGAAGAATATTTATTTGTATATACATTTTGTTGGAACCCTAACACAAGAAAATATTAATACGATATAATGACAAAAACATTTCCCCCATAAATGTTTGGCTTGTACTTGAGTTAAAAGAGCCAACTTGCTGCCAGATCTTAGAATTAAAGCCATTCTGGATATCTAACTTTCTTGGGGTGTAAGTATTTACATGTATCCTATTAAATGTGATGACTGATAAATACCTTTCTATACCAGGGAAGGATTAATTTCATGGAAATAACAAGCAATCCATTCACTTTGCTTTTTTTTCTTCCTTCTGCTATCCTGGCCATTCCTATAAATATTTTCTTTGAACTCCTATAGAAGTAGGAATGGCCTGTGTTTGTATTTTGTTGGCTATTGAACAGGAAAGCATTACAGACTTCCAGTATGTGATCCAATCTGAACTATGTTAACATTGCTCCCTTATGTTACTTTTCTTATTTTATGAATTATGCATTTTATGAATTAATTTCCCCTGGTCCATGATCCTAACGAAGTATCGAAATAGATTACTGATCTTTTGGAGGATATTTTTCTGGATTTTTACTGAACACAATTTGTGTTCTAGCAGCACAACACACATAGAGTTATAATTTCAGAGATTCTTTTCTTGTGGAAGAATAGATTTTGACTTGCAAATGAAGTATACACCCTTTTTGATCCTGCTCCTACGACGGTACAAACAATCAGTTCATTTTACTATCATTTAAGTCAATTGTTCTGATAGTCCTGAACTATTTTTCATTGTGCACAGGTTAGGTACACAAGCTAGAGTAAATAGTAAATATAATGCCATCATCTGAATTATACAAAAAATGTTTCTGCACCTGACCTCAATGCTTGTTTCACATATAGATCTCCCTTGACTCCTGTGTGTTTCAACATTTCAGTCTGATAATTGTAGCGAAGGTTTGAATGAAAGCAGATATGTCCATGAGTTTATACAGTATGTTTGAGCAGGTTTATTCTAGTGATAATTTATTTCAATAGAAGAAACTGCAGGTGATTTATTTGGTGTACAGCATGCTATTACTTAGCCTATGGTTTATCATAGTAGATAGGTTCACACCTTATGGTTTAGCATAACACATGACTTAGGGTCACTGAATTTAATTGTGGTTTGAATGCTAGTTGATCCTACCAGGTTTAATTTAAATAATAGGGCCAGTCCTCTGTAACAGCAAACGAGATAGAGGGTATTGATAGAGGACAATTACATACTAAAATTGAAGATGCACAATCAATCATATAACCTAAATTTAGTTTTTTTAACACAGGTGTCGTTGCATGTACTGTATATAGTTCATGTGCCAGAAAAGTACAGCCAGCAAAATATCCTTTATGGATGGGGTTTTTGTGCAATGAGAAATGACACGTTTACCCAAAATAGCACCTTAACTCAAGTTACTTGAGTTTTAGGAATATGAATTTTTTTCTATTTCCAGATATAGAACATTCCAAGGAACTCCAGAACAATTTGTTCTTCTTTAGGACACAACTAATTCAGCTATTCTCTGGGTGGTCCAGCAATTTTCTGGAAGTAAATCCTATGGAAATGACTCCAGGCAGCCATATCCAGAAGATCATAAAGTATTTCCTGCTCTGGAAGTCTTATATCAGATAATTGCCAGACCATTCCTAGAACAGCCAGATTGGCATGGTCCTAAGGAAGAATGAAACATTAAATTCCTTTTTCTCACATACCTAAATGCATGAGGACAATGATAACACAAAGAAAACTATACCAGGCTTTTGCAGTCAATTTAATACAATCTTTCAGATATTACCTAATAACCAATTATTATTACTTTCATTTAGGTTTCAAGCAACTAATCCCGTAGATGGTCAAAATTCCAAGGAAAATATCACTCCTGTTTCTGTCTTTCCAGCTTTCAGACTATTCATAGTTTTAAATGAGATCAAATCTAGATCACTGATACACAGAGAACATGTTCTGTTGTTTCACTGTAATGTATTGTTTCAGTTGTTTTTCTGGTGAATCAGATTTTAAAATACATTTAAAGCTTAACATTTAATTATTATCATTTTATCATTTGCCATTCTTAAATGTCTTAGATAATTTACCTTCAATTATATCGGAGCAAAGCACAAATTTGCTTGCTTTAACTTCCACTAGTAATAGTATTTTCCAACTATTGTCATTTGCTTGCTTAATATCTTGAACACTTTGATGATTGTGCATATATTTCAGATAGTCCTTGGTTAATGACTACTTGTTCAGCAACAATTTGAAGTTATGATAGTATGAAATGAATGGTACTTATAACTCCTTAATGTTCTAGCTGTCCCAGCACACCTGTAGCCATATGATTGTGATCTAGGTGCTTGGCATCTGACTCACACTCCTACCATTTGCAGAAAAGTCACAAGTTGCTTCTGTAAGTCATTCCTCCTCCTGCTGCTTTTTCTTCCAAGGGGCCTGACTACAGAGTACAAAATCCTGAAGAGGCATGTACCCCACTTACCTACTCACTGTTCTGTTTGCAAGATTTCCAGGACTTGCAACTTCCTGCCAACTTCCCCATTAACCTTGTTTGTTGCAAGCTGGCAGGAAGTTATGGAGACTGCATTGTTTAGAGATGGAAATTTTGGTCCCAGTTACCATTGTTAAGCAAGGAATACCTGTCTGATACCTATAGGTCTCCTATTATCAGTCAGAAATAAGTTGTATTCACTAATGTTTGCTTAAATACCACTTACATCAAATTAGGGCTGCCATAGAAAACAAAGTTTCTTCCAATATCAAAAGAATAGTTTCCCAGTGTTCCTGTGAACTGATCAGTACTGTTTTGCTTTGTTAAAGTTCCAACACAAATTGAGTTATGACAATGGATGTTTAACATTAACATTTGAAGAACAAAGTATCAGTATAGTTTTCTTCAAATGAAAGGAATATCTAAAATGATAAATTTCTTTTTAAAATGTGCTTCATGCATAGAGAGAATTCCTTTCCCACACTCCAGGTGATCTTTGGCTCCAGAGAACATACATATTTAATTTGTACGCTTCTCTAAAAAATATGATTTTTTATAATATATTGCATAATCTGTATAGAGAATAATATGACACAATTGGTGTATTTCTTGAGGAGAGGAGTGTGCAATAGGATCTGTATAATATTTGCAAATTATAGAGAGACAGATGACCTCTTCACTTCATAGAATTATTTTACTCCTTTTGCTATGCAATAGTTAGATACCCATGCTTTTTCAAATTTTCATGATAACTAATGGGCTAAACATCTGCTTTTGTTAAACAACAGTTGAGAGAGCTCCATGATTATAAAGATGTCATCAGATGCTAATTTATTAGTAATCCTAATCGACATTTATTGCTCATTTGTAGATCAATATTGGAATAAGAAGTGCAGTTGTATTACTTATATGGTATGAGCGCTGTAGGAAGGCAATCTCTGAAGGTAAAATTGTCCCAATGAAGACTTCCAAGTTATTTGGAACTCCAAATGAATGTTGTTCCACAGAATATATATTGTATACCAAATATTATAGTTATAGATGTGAAAGCTCTATCCTAGCAGATATTTATGGTAAATACATGTAGTTGATGTATCAGCCTTTTTAGTCATCACACATAGGAATCAACCCAAATTGATTTGAACAAAGCAACTCAAGGCACTTTTTGAGCTGTTTCTTGAAGGGCAGCTGTGTTCCACTTCTAATTGATGGAGTGGTTGCTTTGCTTCACTGAAGTCAAAGGAAGTTTCTGTGCATACACAGAAGCCACATTAGATGACGTGTGATAAGCAGTTAGTGCACAGCAACTGTGTCTTGATGCTTGTTATCCAAGTACTGAAGTGGAGCATATTGCTTTAACAGACAAAATCATTCTTCACTTAATAAAGTTGTCTTTTATAAATTGTTTAACATGTTTAAAGTATGTAAATAGAACAGTGGATCTAATCCAAAAAGCTACTGGTATATAAGAAGATCACTTTAATCAATTTATTGTAGCTATCTTTATGATTATCCAAGCATGGATGTTGGTTTGGAAGAAAGGAATAACCCAGAATGCAAAATAATAAGGAGGAGGAAAAGTTCTAATATATGTGTAGAATCCTGCTTTAACTTCCCAGGATTTAAGGCTACAAAAGCATGTGCTCCCTGTCTCTTTATGCTTGCATGTATGTGCGTAAGTGTTAATGTGTGTGTGTGTGTGTGTGTGTGTGTGTGTGTGAGAGAGAGAGAGAGAGAGAGACAAAAATGGGGTGGGGAAGAATAATTTTAAAAATGTATTTAAAGAAAGGAAAGGATGAGCAAGACACTATTTTAAAAAATCAAATTGACCTGAAACATACATCCAGGAGAAATTTAGAAAGAGAAATTAATATTTGATAGCCTTCTTACCAAAGCTGAATTCCCAAAAGGTTATACAGGGTTTATGGTTAGACCTCCTGCAAAAGACTGTCTGATTAGATATGAAGATGTGTGGTAACTTCTCTAGTGGCATAAAGACCTGGTATATCACCTTCTCTTAATGCAACTCAAAGATTGGATTTCCATGACACATTTAACCAGATCAGTTAAAGATCTAGCAGCGACATTTGCATAACATTACAAAACTTGGTTAATTTTAACCTTTCAAAACTCTTGTAGTATGATTTACCATAGGTTCAAATTCAGTCTATTCAATTAACTTACGGTTCAATCTATTGTGCAAAGCCAGAAAATAGCTAATAGTGTATATTGGCAAACTATAGTTAGGGTCTTTAGGGTTAAAACACATACAGTCAGGAATCTTCAAGTTATTACAGTAATTTAATTTATAAACTACTTTGGAAAAATGTGTAAAAGTCATAGAATGTCTTAACATACTGATTCCATCTAAATGCCAGAGTTAGGAATTCAAAGAAAAAAAAATATCCATATCCAGGATCAGCTTAAAGATGTATGTTGAAAATATTTGGTTCCACTGCTGAACTGCTGTAACTAATAGGAAGATTTTACTAATATTATTCAGAATCTACTGTTGTTTTCTTCTTGATGTTATGTGTACTGTGTTCTGGATAATGGTAGAACAGGACTTAGTCTTTGCAAGTACTTTCTTTTCAGGTGTTTGAAAAGTGTCATTAGCCTCTCCCAGCCATCGCTAAAAATACTCTATTTCTTTAGCTGCTCCATGCAAGATTTTTGATGTCCTGACAAGGTTCAAATCCTCCAGTCATAATTATACAATGCAAATAATATGGAAAAAGATCCTACACTGAATATACAAAGGAAACTGGTTTGCAGGAGGAATGGTAGAACCTGAGAGTTGATTTAAAAGAGGTATCATCCTACATAGCCACAAGTGGTCTAAGTCCAACCCTTCTTGAATTCTGTTGACCCTTATCTAACTCCAAGCAAGTTCTAATTGTTAACAGAAGATTCCTGTGTATGGGCACGAGTAGCAATAAATCAGTTTAATCAAACCTTCACGCATGAATCTGGTCTTTCACACCTAACACAGTTGTTTTAATAGTTACAATGAATATATAAATAACATCCCAAACTATTTTATATTGGATTTACAAAAGAATTTTGTTAAAGTTTTGAAGAATTTTGTGAGGACGGATAAAGAAAAGAAAAATAAAATAAAATTCTATGATATTATTGAAGGGACTAATTATTAAGGTTGCTAAGAGTATAGGGAAGGAATATAAAATTGGTTTATTTGATCAAGGATAAAATAGATATGTTGTGAGCACTGGTAATCCAACCTTTTGCTGCTCAGGACTGAACAAAGAGACTTCAAATATTTGTTTGTAGATGTGAGTTGTGAGATGGGAAAAAGAAATCATTTGATGTAATTTTGTGAGGTGATACGTTACTAAAATGGTTTATACTTGTGATTGGGGGGGGAGGTCATTTTCTTCTATATTTCTTTTTTATTTGCTAAAAATACCAAAGGATTTTTGCAGAACATTTTATGACCAATAAACTTCAGTTCAATTAATTTTTCCTAAAGAATAATATCAAAATTGAAAAAAACCTTTCTAACCAGTATATTATAAACACTTGTCTTTCTTTTCATTCCTAATGCCCTATAGCAGAAAGAATTCATTATTTCAAGCTGCCTCCAATAAAATAAGAGACAATAGTGTACTGTAATATTCTCATGCTGGATGGTTAAGGATATATGCAGGAAAACCTGATAACGAACTTATAAAAGAAACCTATAGTCACAAATAATTTCTTGCAATAGTGTACGTATATAAAGTGGAATAAACCTAGTATCAATTCATCTGGTGTACATTACATAAAGAATATACCATGTCTAGGATGATTCAAGATTGTATTGAGTTAGAATCTAGGCCAGTTTGGAGAATTATTCAGTTGATTTTGTTTGTAGCCAAACATTACTGTAGAATTAAGAAAATTGAAATTAGGAAAATGTTAAAAATTAAGAAAAAAAGATATTAAATAAAAAACAGCAAACCACATTAAAATCTTGAGCATTCACTGAATCTTGAACATTCATAAACTTCAGCCAAGATTATACTTGGAAGGATATCTTAAGCACAGTAAAGTTCTACAAACATAGAACATGTTCTCAATAGCAATACTGTCTTATATCAAATGATCTTAATTGATATTTCTCAATCTTGGCAACCTTAAAAGATGCAGACTTTAAGAATTTCGCAGCTGGCTGGGGAATTCTGGGATTTGAAGTCCACAAATCTTAAGGTTTCTAAGGTTGAGAAACACTGGTCAACATTTAGAGTCATTTATTTTCATAGGTTGAACCCCCAATTTCTCATGCAGCTACTGCAGCTGATGACTGCGTATCATGTTTGTAGAGTTTGAATCGGAGCAGAAACAATTTTTTTTAAGTCGCCATTTTTCTTTCACTGAGCTACCCACTTTACTGCTTTTTTTTTAACCAGTTTGCCAGTCGACTGTTTCACCATTCTTGCTGTCACTTGAGGTAGGAGGGTTTCACCTCAGCTCCTGAACCAAATGGATTTACCTAGGGCTGCACAACTAAGTAAGTAAGTAAATAAACAAGGGCCAGCATTTCAATGGTCCACTGGTGGACTTTTTTTTTTTTTGCCGAATGGAAATGCTCAATGGAAAAGAAAAATAAGAATTAAAAAAGGTTGTTTCTACTTGGTTTTGAACTGGTAACCCTTGCCTTGTGAGGGAAACATGATGATTGGAATCCTACTATTATAGGAATACCTACAGTAGAGATTAGCAAAAAAAAGAAAAGAAAAGAGGATGTTATATTTGAAATCTAGTCCTTCTATGTGCATTTTGTTGCTTCAATTCTGTTAACATTATTTAAAAATATTAGTAAGCAAAAGCCAAGGACTATTTTGATTCTGTGAAACCAACAACATGAATAAGAGGCTGTAGTCACATCATACACATAATCAGCCCTTGATTTACAGCCATTTGTTTAGGGACCACTCAAAGTTATGACAGCAATGAAAAAAGTGACTCATGATCTTTTCTTCACACTTACGACCATTGTAGCATCCCCTTGGTCATATGATTAAAATTCAGAGGGTTGGCAACTGGGATGTATTTATGACAGTTGCACTGTCCTTGTGTCATATGATCACCACTTGTAATCTTCCCAGCTGGTTTCTAACTAGCAAAACCAGTGGGGATATCACATTTGATGTAGATGTTCTCAAGCTGTGGGTCAAAAATCTAGCAGTTAGGGGAGAGTTGCAAAATTGGTTTTAAACTGGTCTGCCTTCTAGACAAAGAGTGAATGCTGTTAAAAAGGCTCTTTTACAGACAAAGGCACGCCGCGCGCGCAGGGGGGTGAGTTTCGACAGATGTTTTGCTTTGTCTGTGCAAGATATACAACATGAAAACTACCTCCAAACTTTATTTTCCTTTTGACCTGTGTAAGTTCTCATTGGGCAGTTTTTATGCTGTAAAATTTAAAAATCCTTATGACAGATAGATTAAAATGAAATTGTTAAACCTAAACCGTATAATTATTTCTTGCACAGCCGTAATTCCAAAGAAACTAGTACCTGCACAGATTTGTTTATCAGTTTAGCTGTGAGATATCGGGATAACACAAAATCAGGTTTAAATTTTAAATATTTTGAGAGCTAGGGAGTACTATGATTAGCTACGCTGAAGTAGAAACTATCACTGAAGACAAATTCCTTGTGTGTTCTGACACACATGGCAAAAATAAATTCTGATTCTGATTGTGAAATCACTATTTATAAATGCATATTTATCTTTCAAGGTCCTTATAAAGTTTATGGAAAGTCAAGTCTTGAGTACTTATATTCTCAATTAATTCTTTCATTTTTTAATGTCCAAGAAGGTGTGTCATGTTTTGAAAAATATACATTATTTTTAGTTTTTATAAAATTTATAGTCAGAGTTTTAATCACAGTCAGTGTCTTAAGTATATAAGAAAAATGGTGATTGTCCTTCCTTAGACTTTAAAGGAAGTTCTATCTACCATCAGCAGTGATGAACCCCTATTACTGAAAAATAAGTTCAATAAAAGTGAAGTAGGAATAATCTTTACATTTACAACCTGTTTGCCATTATTGTATTTAATAATGTTGGTCACAATGTGTTTGAAGTCCTATTTGGATAAACAGGTTTCAGAAGAAACCTAGGTTCTAGCTTCTGTCCAGATTTTTTCTCTTAATTAATTAATGACTATTCTTTTAAGTGAAGTATATGTATATGTATATGTATATGTATATGTATATGTATATGTATATGTATATGTATATGTATATGTATATGTATA
>JANHFO010002656.1:231845-242163 GCA_032468095.1 Pareas carinatus
TCTATCTATCTATCTATCTATCTATCTATCTATCTATCTATCTATCTATCTATCTATCTATCTATCTATCTCCTTAATGTAACTCTGGTTGGTTTACAATAATAAAAAAAATAAAACTATATAAATTAAAAACATAAATAAATTAACACAAAATCCAAAACCCTATGGATCAATGAAAGATGGGGAGGATGAGAGTAGGATGGAGGGGGGGAGGGGGGATCTATTGTTAGTTGATCAACCACATCTACTGTGATACTACCTCATTGGATCCTCAAGCTTTAGACTCTTCTGGAAGCAGGGAAGAGGATTGGGGCCGAACTCACACGGAAGGGGCAAGAAGTTTCACAGGGAGAGAGTAATAGCAGATAAGATCCTTCTCCTGGATCATGTCAGCTGAAATGGTCAGACCGACAGCACAGGTGGCATGTGGCAATTCCAGTGGGATGAGACAGTCCCTCAAGTAATCTGAATCTTTACCATGAAGGGCTTTAAAGGTGATTACCAACACCTTGAATTGCATCTGGAAGCAGGACTGACAGCCAATGTAGCTTGCTGAGCAGTGGTATTACATGGGCCATACTTGGGCTCAAGAACTGACCACATCACTGCACTCTGCACAAGCTGTAGCTTCCAAATGTTCTATAAGAGTAGACCTATGTAGTGCACACTGCAATAGTCCAATTGTGAGATGACTAGGGCTTGAATGGCTGAATGGAGGGACTTCTGTTCCAGGAAAGGCCACAACTGGTGTAAACAACTTAAAGTTGCGCATAATCTCTTCCTACCACAACTGCCACCTGCTTTTCGAGTAGGAGTTGCAAGTCCAAAAGAACCCCCAAGTTGCAGACCGGATCCATCTAGGGTAGTGCAACCCAATGCAGAATTAAAGATGACAAAGTCCCAGATCTTAGAGCCTATTGCTAATCTGACCCCTATGCACGACGGAAGATTGAAGATAAATACGTTTATATTTTATGGTGAATTTATAACATATATGAAACATTTTCAACTCAATGTGGTTGACAAAAGAGAAAATGAATGTTTCATTGCCATAATTTTTGACAGCATAGATAACAATGTTACGATGGGACAATCCATTTCCGCTGCAGAATAAAATATATTTGGTAGTTGAATTTAGAATTAACAAAGTGATCTTGTCGTTTTTCTCTCATGACTTCCAGCTTTTAGTAATGAAAAATTCTTTAAGAAACTAGTCTCTGTGTAGATTAACTGCATATAAATTGACCTTACATGTCAGGCTTCAATTTATTTTGGTGAACAACCTCTGGTTTCTTTGGAGATGAACTTTAGTTTTAGTTAGTCATATTTGTTCTGCTATTCCTGCTGTTTTGCCATGGCACCTAAAAGCGTTTTAAGAGCCAGTGACTGTGGTAATGAATGAAAATGTATTTGGAGCACTGGGAGGACTGCATTAGACTGAATAGTCACCTTACTTGTAAAAGCACTATTAGAGAGGGCCAGCTGTAAGTAAGGATAACGATTTGTGTCCAGTGCTTATTTACAGAAAATTGTAAATGTATTATCTATTGAGAGCTCTCCAGACAGTGCTTGTCAGAATAAAAATGTCAACTCTAAGTAAAATGTTATAATAATACTAAAAATGCTAGGTACACATTTTGGAGATACAGCTAATTAGATCAACTATTCTTAAAGAAATGACATAAAAATGTTCAATACTATTACCTATCTTAAATGCTAATGTGGTCCTTATTTTCACTAGGCTCCTTGTTTTGGGATATATTTATCATTACTTTTGAAAATAATAATGTTAACACCCTTATGTTTCTGCCAAGTAAAATAAAGTGACATTTATTTATTTTTTAAAAAAAACTACTTGTAAGATCAGATCTCTTTGACTGTTAAGGAAAGATGAACGGAAAAGGAAAGGAGAAATATGGGAAGAAAACAGCAGCATGTCTTAGCTCGGTTTCTTTTCCTTTTTGTACATATATAATTTTCAGTAAGAATTTTTATTATAAGAATAAAGTCAAATGCAAAGTAAACTTAAAGAAAGAAGAGAATAAAATCAGTAAAAAGTGCAAGGAAAAAGAAAGGAAAAAGAGAAGAAAAAAAATAAACACTAGCTCCTCTTAGCTCTGTTTCCAGGCATGATTGCCCGTTGACAATTCTAAAAGGGGTGCTGGCACCAAAGCTAGGAAGCCACAGTGAAATAAAGAGAATAAAACAATTTAGATTAGCTCTCATTTTGAGATTAATTAACTCCAACTCACTAATTGTAGAAAAACTCCAATCTTATTTCTACCTTTTTTTGCAACGAAATATTGATAGGGTAATTTATTCATTTTACAGTTGTTATTATAGTTGGTTGCACAGTCAGCCAGATGTTGAGTCTGCATTTTGCATCTTTATCCACTTATTGAACATGTCCTAAGGACCTACCATAGTCAGATATTGTTGTTTGATGGTGTTAAAGGCATCACCACATGGTTATTTTTATTATTTAAATTTAATGTACAGTAGAACCCACTGCAGACTTTGATGTCTGTTAAGAGGAAGAGTGTGCCATGCTGTAAAATTAATACACAAAAAAGAATAATTGGTAACAAAAAATACTTTATTTGAAGGTATTTGAAATATTATTTTGGCATTCATTTTTCTATATTTTTCTATAATTCACTAATTGTTCATGAAATCTACCTTCTTACTTTAGTAGTCGGTTAAGTTGTTGACATAATTCAGTTGTCTCTAAAAACATGTGTCTGTTTTTTCCTTCAGATTACAGTAGTATTTTTTTCATTACATATACATGTGCTTTCTTTTTGCGATTTCTATGGTTTTTTATTGTAAATAGGCTTAAAAACTATTCCATTTTCATCAGCTCTATGAATTTCAGATCAGGAAATGTAGCTTAAGAGGGTTCATAGTTCAGTGTTCAGATATATAATTTGGAAATGAATTTCTCTACATTCAGTAATTATTCACTCAAATCCAAGAGTCTCTGAAACAAATTTTGGGAAATATATGTTAGAAGTGCTTGAAGCTGAAACCACTGATCAATAATATATGCTATCTCTGAGAGCACAGATCAGGAAAGTGATGGAATAGTAATCAAGATTAATCAAAGTTACCAATGGGTAGTCCATCCTTTTTAATAATGTAAGAACAAATAACAGTGAAAGCAGATATAAATATTATCACTTTAGACCCAAACCTTTATGAAGAAAACTGAAGAATGTGAGATTCTCGTCCATTCTTCTGATTTAAGGGGAAAAAGGATAATAAGGTAAATAATCAACTACATCTATCCTAATCAGAATTGACAGAAGAGATTACACATTTGGGGTCATGACCCATGTTCTGACATAGGATGGGATTGTAAACTCACAAAAAATGGGAAGGCTATATTTGTCTATAGCATGTCAAACATGGATCAGACTGATTCAAAGTAAATCTTATAGACGGTATCAGAAATCAAGAATTTATAAAAAAATATGATTTAATAAGTGAAATCTGATGGGATAATTGGAATAGAATGGATGAAAGATATACTTTGTTCAAACAGAAGCAACAGAAAAAAAACCAAGAGGTTGTATTAAAAATATCCACATCCACATAAAATTCTAAGGGAGCATACCTGGTAACAGTATGAGAGAATCTAGCTGGAAATTAGAGTAGGCATTAAATCAACATCTTGATTTTTTACTGATCAACCAATTAAAGAGAAGATATGCATTGCAGCTCTCAAAAATAAATTGCAGATCTTTAAAAAAAAAGGCGTGAAATGAGGGACTTTACCTAATATTTTTTGGCATTCAAACTCTGCCAAGAATGAGCTTTCTAAGAAGGTCTTAACTTGTATAACATTCCTCATTCAGTTCTATCCATTGAAAAATCCTAGGTAGTTGTGAAGTGGCTGCTAACTGGAAAATGGCAAATGTCTCTATCTTCAAAAAAGGAAGTCTCAGACAACTGCAAGCCAGGCAGCCTGCCAAGGCGATTCTAAAATATTCTAGAGCAGATCAGAGAGCAATTGATATGTAAGCACCTTGAAAAGAAGGTAATGTTTATAAAACATTAGCATGAAACGGTCTTGTCAGATTAATCCTTTCTCATTTTTATTTTTTCCATCCTAGTGGAATGATGGAAAGTTGTGTAAAGTTGTTCAAGATGTTGTCTATCTGATGAATGTACTTTATGATTATGAATGTATCTTATGATTGTAATGACAGTTTGTTTATCGTATGTATGTAGATATAGAGCATGTACACTGGAGACAAATTCCTTGCGTGTCCAGACCCACTTGGCCAATACATTCTGATTCTGAGTCGTCAGAAAGATAACTTGATCAAAACAGAAGAGAGTGGGACCAAGTTTGGTGTGGTGGAAGAAACCAAAAAGGAAGAAAGAATATGTTTGAAAATCAGCCAGATCCAGATGGGATTACAAATGAAAAGATTTCACAAAACAGTTCCCTAAGATATCTCTATGGGAGAGGAAGATGTTTTTGGGTTTGACCTCTGTCATAGTTTGCACGAAGATCCGTTGTTCTGTTACAGGAGGCAAATATTTGTCATCTTTTCAAGGTAGATCAGACTAGGTAACCAAAATCATGTAGGCCAATGCTACTTTCATGGTAAAGTTATAGTGATAGAATCTAGCGAGTCTGAGTGACATATCCCACTCTTCCTCCCTTTACCTTCATGTGAACTATGGAGGGAGATAGTTTGAGATGTTTATGTATGTTACAGTTTTTTTTCAGACTCAGGTTTCTTTTATCTTGACCATTGCCTTGGCAGCAGCTCTCCCTTCTGTGCTTCAAAGTCACTTGTTGTACTGCTTGCTTGGAGGTAGGATCTAGTGAAAGAAAAACACCAATAGAAGCTAATATTTGTAGCTCTGAGTTGAACTGTGGGGTCCTTGTTTCTCTCTGATCTTGGTGGCTTTCCTGCAGATGTTTCATTACTGAAGTAGGTAACATCCTCAGTGCAAGATGTCTCTAAGAAAACCACCAAGCTCAGAGAGCAACAAGGACCCCACAGAAAGGAAAGCAATGTAACCATAACTGTTACAATTTACTGTATCCTATTATAAATTATATCTGTGCAGGGTTCTTAAACCTCAGTTTAAAACTGGAGTAGTTGTATTTCTCTCTCCCGCTCCCCAGAATATAGAGAGGTATATTTTGACTATTAGGAGAAAGAGGATTATCCAAATAACTATAGTTGCACACGATTCTATCTCAGGTTACAGTAAGGCATTCTGGGATGGAAAAAATGGCTACTTGCTTTTAAAAATATTAAAAAGCCACGAGCTATTAGGACCTGCCTGTAGCACTAATTGGAGTGTACATGTCCCTTTTAAGTAACCATTGATCCCTCACCCCAGCATACCACACTGAAATCTGAGCTCTTTCTGCAGCAGGCATAAACTAATTAATTAGGCCACCATAACACCATCTCTTTTTCATTTTAAGACTGTATCTAAAATGCAGACTTACGTATTCAGCAACACATTTCTATCCCTGTCCCTTTCTGTACTTTGCTTGATATTCAAACCAGAAGCAGTGTTCCAGCAAACATGAAAAGTTGCTTTCTACTTTTGGTCCTTAAAAAAAAATCATTTCTATTGCTGTCTACATTTTTACTCCTAAGAGAAATATAGTGTAGGGTAAAATTATATTTTATTAGGTTAGATGGTTATTTCATATTTTATACCAAATGTGCAATTCTTATGCATATTAAGAGAAGAAAAGTTGGTGACACACGGATGGTTTTGCTTAATCTTATCTTCTGCTTCCTGTACCACCCAACCTTACAGATAAGGTAATTTATCTGATGCATTGTCTAAGCATTTTAACAGACCACAGATCAGCATGAGCATGATGCTGGGGTTTTTTAAATCATAAATTTGTTAATGACTACTGCCAAAGTAAAACAGCAATAACTAAAAAACCTTCCACTATGAAATCATTAAATACTTTTAAAGGATTTTTTTTCATTTAATTATATAGCATGCTTGATTTGATAACATAAAAAAAATCACAGTAGATTTAAAAATTCTAGTTTTTTACGTATACATTGCATATAATTGTATAAAATAAATTTGAAATCATTAATCAGAAAGACATGAAAAAAGAAATCACAGGACTTTGCAGCGTTATTCATTTTTTAATGAAACTTATATACTGCCTCAATCCAACTATACCCAGATCAGTTTACAACACAAGTAATGAAACATAACCATGCTATGAAATATGAACCATTTTAATTATTGATTGATTATGTGCCATGGCAAATTTTGGTAAACATATTAGCCTTCCCCAAGTTGATGTGTTACCAGTAGGGTTCTTCAGATTTTTCAGTAAGGAACACCCTTGCTAGAGTCCATCCATGTTGCTGCTGGGCATCCTCTTTCTGTCCACTTTCCTAGTATTTCAACTTCTCGAGGGAGTTGGGTCTTCACATAACCTGTCGAAAAATGGAAAAATTTAAACCTAGTCCTTTGTGCTTCAGGTGAGAATTCTGAGTTGATTTGTTATAGAGTTCAGTTGCTTGTTTTCTTGGCTACCCATAGTATTCCCAGGAGATTTTTCCAACATGAAATTTCTGTAGGGTCAATACTCATTTTGTCCTGCTTTTTCAAACTCCAATGTTCAACTTCCATAGACTGTCCCAGGGAAAATCATTCTGAATGATTCTGATATCTGTAGGTATTGTCACATCACAGCATCTGAATGCTTTTCCCAAGGCTTACTCTACCAAGGCATATGTCTGCAGCATATGTCTTGGTTGCTGGTTCCATTATTCTTGATAGTCAATAGTAAAAGACAGAAGCTATCAACAGTTTAAACAACATTACTGTCAGTTCTAAGGCTGCTTACTGTACCTGTCGCCATTAGCTTGGTTGTCTTTATATTTAATCTTGGCCCCATTTTTTCACTATGCTCCTTGACTCTCTCTTCTAGACCTTCCAGATCATTTCCAGTTATCAATATAGAGTCATCAGGGTAGCATATTATACAGGTAGTTCTTAACTTATGACTCCATTTGGGACTGAATTTCTGATTGTACATGGTTACTTTTATGTAGTGGGCAGAAGGCAGAGTCAAGGCTTGAGTTAACCAAAGCAGGATCTATTCAAAGGACTCTCCTACTTATAGGCTTTACATGAGGAGAGTTGGATATGGAACTCCCATTTTCTTAAGGACATTCAGCAGCTTGACATGGTTCACATAACTGAGGACCTTCCTATATTCAATGAAGTATATATTGACTTCTTTTTGGTATTATTCAGATTTCTCAATTATCCAGCATGCCTCAACAATGTCTAGTTGTAAGCCTTTTCTAAAACAGATATCTGCCATTTCCATTTCTGGGTAAGGCTCTAATCTTCATAATCTAAACATTGTTTTGCTACCAGTTAAATTAAGAATACTGTACAGTGTTTTCCATACTGTGTTAAATATCTTTTCTTTGGTATTGATATTTAAACTGACCTCTTTCAATATGCTGACCACTGTATCATTACAGGTAATCCTTGACTTATGTCCACAAATGAGGCCAGGATTTATGTTGCTAAGTGAGATATTTGTTAAGTAAATTTTGTTCCATTTTACGACTTTTCTTGTCACATTTGTTAAGTGAATCACTGCAGTTGTTAAATTAGCAGCATGGTTGCGAAGTGAATCTGGCTTTCCCATTGACTTTCCTTGTCAGAAGGTCAGAAAAGATGGCCAGGACACTGCAACCATCATAAATATGAACCAGTTGTCAAACATCCAAATATAAAGCATGTGACCATGGAGGCGTTGGTCATAATAAGTGTGAAAAATGTCACTTTTTTCAGTGCTGTTGTAACTTTGAATGGTCACTAATTGAACTGCTGTAAGTTGTAAGTAGCATGTACTCAGATGTACTGACATAACTTGGTTATAATTTTCAGGGATTCTTCTTGTGCTGTTTGCTATATTTCTGTAGATATTTCATCAATCGCCATTGCCTGCAACTTGGTAATGACTGGAATGCTGATTTCACTTGATCTTCTAATGCCAACAGTTCTTGTAGCTAGGATATGCTTTTAGGGTGTCTTGAATATTGATATTTTTACTGCTCAGAATATCAGTATATTCCTTCCATGTTTGTTTGTTCTTCATTGAATCAATAACTATATGTCTATTGGTATCCAATAGTTTACCAACTTGATGCTGAAACTCCTTCTAAATTTGGAAATCTATTGTAAATCTTTCCTTGTTTTTCCATGTTTGTTTCAATCTTTTTTGTTTTTACAGGTATTGTAATACTGTTTCTTGTCTCTTCTATTTTCTTTGTCATGTCCCTTCATGGAATCTATGTCTGCTTTAGCTTCAGCTTCTCTTCTCTTGGCAATTTCTACCATTTGTTCTGACATCCAATTTGTTTTCTTCTGTTTCTTGGTCTTTGACAGTTTCTTTTCACAATCACCCATAACAACTGCTTTGATTTTATTCCATGGTTCCTCTGATTCTATATCAATGAAATTCAGGATTTAAAAGCAATTCCTGCTGTTGTCCTTGACAATGGTGGGTATATGTTCAAAATGATATTGTGAAAACTGTTCAGCTTTCTTTGACTGGTTTAGTTTAACTTGGAATTTGCACAATAGCTGCTTGTGATCTGTTTCACAGTCAAACCCTATCCACATTTTTGCCATCATAACTGAACTTTTCCACTTCTTTGTACCAATAATACAATAAATGTAATTCCCGTGTTCTCCATTTGGTGATGTCCATATATACAATGGTGATGTCTATTGTTTTGATTGTTGGAAGACTGTATTAGCAAAGAAAAAAATCATTAGTCTGGAAACATTTTGTTTTCTTAGATTGTCCAGTTCATCCTAAATGTTTCCAACCTTGGATATTCAGTGTCAAAATCACAAGTAGCACATTTTGTTTTCATGTTCTGTCAATTTCACCTAGAGCTTGATCATGAAACTGGTCAACCTCCCTTTCTTGTGCATCAATGATTGGAGCATGAATTTAGACACTGTTTGCTGATGCCTAAGATATCAGTGTTTGTTTAATTCATTTCATCTTTCACTGCACTGAGCTTACTCATGCTCATGAGTCTTATGTTCCATGTTCCCACTATAATTGTGCCTTTGCAGTTTCAGATTTTATTTTCTTGCATGGCAATCTTATCAACAAGCTGTGCCAAAAGCTTAAATCCATAAATAAATCTGGATTTATAAATAAAATAAATAAATAAAATCTAGCCACATCATAAACATCATGACCAGTCTGAAAATGTCTTCATTTTTTTTCTCAATAGCATGTTGAGCTCCCTCCAATCTGAGGGGTTCATCATTTGGCACTATATGATCTTATATTTTCTATGCAATCTTTTTTCTTGGTAAAATACAGTAGTTTACCATTACTTTCTCCTGTGCAGTATGAAATGATGCCTTTGTCCTTGTCACTAAACTGTCTAACTCCAACATCTTCCTGCTTTCTTTAGCTGGACAGCTGGGGTGACATTCATGACTATGATGGGAATATATGCTCTTGGTATATACTCCCAGCATTCTTCGCTCATTCGTTCTAGGAACACCATCTGACTACACTGAGACAGCATAGCAGGATTTGAGGAGGGATACACAATATAAACCTATAATAAAATAAAAACTTTTGCTGAATGTTGCCAGAATTAATCCTGAAGTGCCTACTGGAAAACCCACATATTTACAATTTATGTCTTAAGGTAGATGGAGATCTTGAGTTGGCATTTTATGACTTCCTGGCCTGGTTGGCTTATTTGATTGAGGAAATACAGTTAAAGACTTGAAAGATAGTGGCCAATCCTAGTATTAGAAATTAGAATTAGCACTTGGAAATTTACTGATGTAGATCCTAGAGCAAAGATGTAATATAGTGGCATCAAGATGGAGTAGAAAAGATTATGATTGACATACAGATTTGAAATCTACTTAGGCTGTTACCGTACACATATATGTTTAATTGTTGTTATTTTTCCTTTGGGTCAGTCATGACTCATGGTGACTGTATGAAGTTGTCCCTTTTCTTGGCAAGATTTCAGAAGGCCTGAGAGAGAGGATTTGATGGGTTTATGGCTTGGTAGTTTAACTATTATACTGACGAGCTCCCTTCATTTGGGTTTAATTCTAGGCACAATGTACAGGATTGCGACTTGACTGAAAAAAAATATGGTATTCTCTCTGTCTCATTCTTTCTCTTTCTCTCTTTCTCTCTCCCTCTCTCTGTCTCTTTGTCTGTCTGTCTGTCTGTCTGTCTGTCTGTCTGTCTGTCTGTCTGTCTGTCTGTCTGTCTGTCTGTCTGTCT
>JANHFO010002656.1:242263-254577 GCA_032468095.1 Pareas carinatus
CCCTCTCTCTGTCTCTTTGTCTGTCTGTCTGTCTGTCTGTCTGTCTCTCTCTCTCTCTCTCTCTCTGTGTGTGTGTGTGTGTGTGTGAGAGAGAGATATTCTGTTTCTCTTTTTATATAGTACATGTGTGCATGTTCGGTAGTTTTTTTAAAAAAATGCAAGCGTATTAAGAAACTAGTGAGCATGAAATGCAAAGAACCTGAAATAATGGGAAATTTGCCAAGTTGTCGGAGTTAATTTCTGACCTTGCTTGGCAAACCTTGCCATTTCTTAACCCCCTCACCATTCTGTGACTCCCCGAGGCTGTACAAACTGGCATGACATCATTCAGTTCAGTTCTATATCCTCTTTTAATAATGTTGAATTGATTCTGCCCAACTTTGATTCCGACAACCTGCTTGTCTTGGGGAAAAACGTGTTTAATCAGTGGCGCTCTCTCTCCGGCATAGTTCCCACTGTGCAGGACTGGAGCCAAAGAATGGGGCAGTTGCCTGTCATTTCTGTTTCAATAGGCAATGTGGTGCTCTTCAGCTGAAGAGACAGGAGTTGGAACTGCTTGTTAGGACACATGATCAAAAGCCACTTTCTGCTTCCTGCCAATCAAACCTCATGTTCCCTTGTGGGGCATACATTAAATAGATTTCTTTTTCCTTGCTGTATGTCGTGGGCACTTTGCCAGGCTGACATGTGAACTATTACAAAAGATATCAGAGTTTCCACTGTTTGCTGGCTGTTTTAAAAATATTACCAAGTTGGTTGCATTATGCATTATGATAAATTTCCATTTGCATTATTCAACTCCTTCATGGTTTGAGGACTTTATAGATATTTTGGGGATGCCAAACCAGAATTTGGTTTGTTTCCTGAACGGGAAACAAAATAAAACACCAAGCAGTTGAACAACTGTATGACAAATAGATTTGAACAAGATGATTATTGTCTGAGGTTATGACTGAGTTGTCTGTTTCCAATGATGTGTGAGAGTGTGCTTCGAACCCCCAGTTGAATATGGTATTCGCATTAGCCGTTCTAAAATAAATTCACTAGACTTTTTTCCATTGAATTTGCAACAGTTTCAAAATCATTATCTTTGCATTCCAGAAATATTAAGTTAATTGGGTAGATTGGGTGGCAGTTCACAATAGCTATATTTCTAAATGTTACAACTTTCTTCTCCTCACTTCTGGTCCTACTCTCCTGTTCTGTCTCTCTCCTTCTCTCTCTTCCATCCCAGCAGTCTTGCCCACAACTTCTATTCCTTCATTACTACTTCAGCGGCTGCATTCATGCCAATAAAACTGGCGGAGGCTTTCCGAAGCTGCGTTTGTCAATTTTTAAACAAGTCATTTAAACAAGTCATTCTCAGAGGTCGATCTCCCTTTGCCCATTTGAATTCTTGCCAGCCACCCTGTGTGTGTCTTGGAGGGTACTATTTGTTCTAGTGAGTTTTTTTAAAAAAGTGTGTGTGTGTGTGTGTGTGTGTGTGTGTGTGTGTGCGTGTGCGCGCACCAAAAATGTGCCGTGGCAATCTAGACAAACTCGTTTAAACAGTGAACTAACCGTAAACAGCTGCTCCCTCAATAAGCCATTCTTATAATACCCTTATTACCTTCTTGTGTCTCAAATTCTGATTAGTCAACAGTGCTGATTACTGTATGGCATTCCATAGCCTCCCTGCCTTGGGCTCAGCTGCTCGATATGATTACAACACAACTTATGCATTGTTTTTTTTTCCCTCTCTCCCCCACTCCCCCTGGCAGTTTCTGTTCAGGCTATAGGTCTTAAAAGTAGACGGAGAAGTTTTGTTTTCAGTTTGAGAAATAGGCTGCTCCAATGTTTTTTCTACAGAGAGGTAAACATTTCAGCAAAGTGCCCCTGCTTGTGACTTTTGCTCTGTTGCATCAAGATAAGGAAATCTGTTTGATATTTGAATGGAGCAAAGCCTGTAAATCTATTTCAGTGCAAGAAGGAAAATTTATTAGGATAAGAACCGGTGTTTTAATGGGGGAAGGAATGGATTAATTTAAAAAAACCAAGCGTCCATGGCAGACAGGAAAATTCCCTTCAATGAGAGCAATGTTAAGCACAAGGTAAGTAGTACAAAATATTTTCTTTGTCGATATCTTTCTTTTTCAAAGATAAACACCCACCCACATGTTTATGTTATAGAATACATTGCGACATTATTAAGCGTGGTTGAAATATGCCCGACCATAGTGATTTTTGTGTTTGTTAGAAACCATCCAGTAGTCCATATTATGAGTTCCATTTAGGGGTTAAAGGGTTTTTAGACACAATTTGAAATTTTAAATATTTTATTCTAGGTTTCTCTCTGCCTTTTAATAGTTTTATAACCCTCAGAGTAAAATGTTAATCACCCCCTTATTCGATCCCATCGCCATGTATATGCACTGAAGGGCTCATAAGGCTAGCTCAGAAATTGGGAAGGCAAGGATTTTTATCACTATTATGTTTAAACTTGGCTTCTCTGTATGTTGTGGATCTCAGTGAATACCAGGATCCTTATTCCTAGGACTAAATCAGTTACATTCCTTGACATAATTACAAGGTGCACTTTTCCTTTTCTTATCTTGAAAAGATTAGCAGAAAGAATTCTAAACTAATTCCTTCTATTCCCTGAAGTATTTTAATGAAAATCTACCCTGAAGTAAAAGTTAGTAGTTGAAGACTACTTGGTTATACTCCTTATCTATTTTTCTAAGATATAAATGTCACAGTGTTTGGGATCAAAAACTGTGCTCTTTACTCATCAGGTGACACTGAAGTATCACTGATTCCAGCTTCCAGGTAATATTCAATGGAAGATGAGCATATAATTCTTATTGAATAGTCTGGAATTTCTAATGATATTCTGAAAATATAGCACAGGAATGAAATTAATTCTGAAATATTTCACTTAAAATATTGATTATTCCACAATATTGGAGTTTTCAAGGAAAGATGAAAGAACAACGTATTTCAAAAAGTTACTGAGCAACTTCTCATATTTGGGGAATATGCTGTGCTTTCAAATATGGGAATCTAAATAGAGTATACAGAAATTTGAATCATTTGTTATCATTATGATCAGCATAATGGTCAACAGCAAAATAAGCATCATTAGAAATGAGCTGGAAGAACATTTTATAGTTTAAAACATCCTTTTCTAAACTGCTGCTTTCTCTATTGAAACATTTATAACGCCCCCCCCCCCAGGTGTTGGGAAAGCGTATGGTCTGGGGAGCCTCTAGGTACTGTTTTACACTGGTACCACCTACCTTATGGACTAGCATCCTGGTTGAAATCTGGTTAGCCTTTATGGTTTTACCTATCTGGGGAAACTTTTAAAAAAGAACGTATTCCACATCCATCCTATAATGTTGGAAACGATAGGATTCCAAGTAGTGTTAACATTACTGTGCATGTTTGTGTCCTTGTTTTGCTGGTTTTTAATTGTTGAATCTTCTGACCATCTCGTTAGTTGCAGCAGGTATAAATGTAACAGAAGGTATAAATGTAACAAACAGAAATATAACAGAGTTGATCTATTTGCAAATATTGTTTTAAACCAGAATTATTCATTGTAATTTGTCACAGAATCCTGGTTTGCTTATCATTATAATGCATAGCTTAATACACCATGTTAAAAAAGAGCGGTGGGAATATTCAGTATTACTTATTATTCTTTTCAAAATATCTGAAAGGGATCAGCTGAAGAAAACTGGTAAAATATATTCAACTTGTGAAATAGATATCATACCCTGTTTACATAAGTCTTATTGAAGTTTTTACTAAGCATTTTCTTGACCTTTTTTTAGAATACAGAAATAATTTATCACATCTTTAATAATTTCCTCCATTTCTTTTCCACGGAGGTTACTTTATAATTTTCTTTAATCTGCATGAACAATAATGATCAATTTTGGCAGTATTATTCACACCTTTTATTAATTTAACATAGATGAATAAATGTGAATGTTGTGAAGAGTTGATTGGGAATAGATTTTAAATTTGACAGTTAGATTACAGGTTACCTAAGGAAAAATAGCTCTTTCTGTAGCTACCTAGTAATTTAATTCTTGTTCAAAATTATTATAATTTATTACAGTGTGTGGATTTTAATGAATGTCTACTATTAAATGAAAAAGAAGAAACGGAAATTATAAAATCCTTTTAACTAATATCTTAAAAATCTTTTAAACAATTAAATGGATATTAGCACATGGTGGCTTTCTTTCCATTTTCTGCATTGCCAGACATTACTCTATATTTCACTTCTATTTAACAACATAAAAATATTAATACAAAGAAATCTACTAAGTTTTTCATTCATCTGAATATTATGTGAATGACAATGATTCCTTGGAGCATGGAACATAGTATAATTAAAATGGAAATTTAGACAAGAGTATATGCTTTGAGAATGGGCTAGCTGCACTACTTTCAAAGCTCATTTATAACCTTTTATGTATTCAAAAGAAAATTTGGTAGATATTTATTTGCAAATTAATGTATCTTCTTTTGTAAAAGGTAAAAGTACATTGATTCTTCCCCTCCACTGCAGACTGGAATCGTTTTGTGTATGTTTAAATACAGTATGTGTGGGTATTGGTGATGTTGGCTGCTGAGAACAGTAGAAGTTTGGAAAATTTGTATAGTAAATCTAGTAAAAAATAAATAGGCTGAGTCTTTTAATTTTTACCATTGGCTTAACTCTTCCATTGAAATCTGTGATACATAAAATGGGCTTAACTTTGAATTATGCTCTAGTTTAAAAGTGGCAATAATGAATGTCTGGAAAATATACTAAATAAACAGAAGGGACAAGACTGCAATAATGGTCCAGTATAAATGCTGTTCTGTTTTACATATTGTTAAGAAAAGTAATATGATAATCACGCAGTATGTACTGTATGATAGTTTAATGTAATTTAGACAGGTTTAATAACATTTCTTTGATAGAAAGTTACATTTCCATTTTATTAAAACCAGGACACTGTTTAAACACAAAACCAAGAGTCTATTTCTCATTTTTTTTCTAGGCTGCTTCAGTTGCTACAAAATAAATATAGAGTTTTAGTTAATTAACAAGTTAGTTGTGAACAATTATATTTAGTCTGGCTTTTGTCTCTGAAATATAGATTTGAAAATATTCTGACACATTACGTTGATTTCTGCAGAATTATAGTAATTTAAATAATTTTAGAAAAGGTATTCCATGAATAACTAAGCTTATACAGCAGTCCTTCTGTATCTATTCAGAAATGAACCCTTTCAGTTCACTAGAACTGAATGACTTTTGGAATGCACTCTTATTTAATTACTTATGGAAGAGTTTAGGTGAGTGTCATGTTTACGTCACTGTTGATGGGGCAGGGCTAACATGTGTGATAATGTTTTGATGTTGTGGCATTTTTGGATGACATTAATACGCCCATGTCACTATTTTGGTACATTCTAGTTTGCTGTGGATACTCTTGCATGTTGGAGAGAGAAGTATGAAAATTCAAAGTCAGAAGTAAAACTACTATTGAAATGACAGTCATCCGTTCCAAGGAGGTTTGAGATAGTTCTTAATTTGAAGAAGGGAGTTTAATGCAGTTGCGTATATGTGTGTTTACATCTGGTGCTGAAGATAGTCTTCACTGTTTTATATGTGTTATCTATTGTTCTTGGTATTTCTCATTGTTGCTTTTTCATGCTAAAATTGCGATTAGCCTTTCTGATAAAAATGTTGTATCTGATTAATGTTATCTAATTTGAATAACTATAAAATATCACTTCCGGTGCCTGTTGCTACTTTGAATTGAAGGTGACAGATGGATGCTCTGTTGGATGTTCAGTTTGGAAATACACTGCATGCTTGCATCCTTTCGAAGATATATCTTTTCAACATGGTTAAAATGTGTTGGGTCACATTACACTATAGGCTTTTGATAAATTGCCAGGAAAAAAAGGCAGGAGGGGGGACGAGGAGAGAATGACAATACTTGATGAAAACTTTTGCAGAAAATTATATGACCTTTAAAACTTGTAACTTTTTTATTTTTCCAAATTAGAAATAAATTATCTCTTCATCCCCAATTTGAGTTCCAGTATGGATTTCTAACCTTTGTACTAAGTATAATTCAGTGTGTTGGTTAACCGTGTCAATGTTTAAAACTATAGTGGTGATTTAAATTAATATTGTATGCTCAATTCTACAACTCCTCTTCCTTGGGAATATATTGTCTTGTTGAATTATATGATGTTCCTTTGTAGGCATGGATAGGATTTTCTTGTTATTTTCTTTTTCTGCATTTTTTGAAAATATCACATGGTCATTGTTTTTCTGAAGGTTGAAGAGAAACTGGTGTTTTATTAAACTACTAATCCGAATAGGCTTGCTTCTAAAAGAAATGTTCTTTCACATTTCAATAATACTAATTTGTAAACATTTTTGTATAATTCTTGGTGACAATTTACAATAGCTAAATACTACATACTCTTTTTTGTTGCTTGCCTGCTGAGGTATAAGACATTTTTTAAATATCATAATTCTAAAATATTAAATATTAACAACAGCAAAATGCTTGCTCAGATTTCATTGTTACGTATACTGTGCTTTGCATAGTCATCGTGATCAGTAATATATTTATATTATATTAACTTTTTTAAAAAATTGGTAAGGAAGTATGAGATATCCAGATCCTGCATCAGTGTGGCATGTGTGAACAAATTTACATTTTATTTTCCTTAATATTGTTTGCTAGCTTTAACAATGCTAATTTGTTTGTTTTTTTCAGTCGGTTCCTGTGCAAAAAGTAGCTTCAGTTGTACTGAATACTGTGCTGTATTGTGTGAAGTGATGGAAGTTGATTGTTGCTGCCTTAATCAGTCACTGAGTTCTTCAGGAAAAGTTTAATTTGCTCTTTGGTTATTAACTGTACTTAGAAATGACCTTGTGGGGTATAGAAGCAGGGCACAGTGGCACTTTCCAGCTGTACACATGGTATCCGTCGGGGTACAATCATACTCAGTCCCAGCACCGCAGGCTTGGACATATGTTGAGTTTTATTTCTTTCTTCTGACATTAATCCTATTCACCAGCTGTTCTGCAAGCTGCCATTCTTTAGCTTGGAGATTACATTTTTGGGGATACCAACAAAGGTCTTACTTGACCAGCTCTCTCACACCACTTACTTGAGAAATATTTGGATTTTAGGATTAGGAACTCTTTTTTTCTGTTGATGTTCTTTATTGTCTGGGCGATCTGAGATTTTAACTAAATTTATCTCCGCTTTCAAATCACTTCTGGAAAGCTCTTAAGGGAACTATTATTTTCACTGTAGTTTTTTCTGTTAGTAACAGCGTTTAGTGCACAAAAATGTAATTCATGTTGCATTCACTGCTGGATAGCACATATTAATTATAATTCTGATATTTTCCTGATTTGTGTTCGTATGTTAGAGGATATTTTTCTGCATTTAATATATTTGAACATTAAGTGTGTCACACTTATAAAGTAGATTCATGAATTGTATGGATTTCTCTCTTCATATTTCAGAGGATCGGCCTATAAACCGGATGTTAAACATCTGTATTTTTAGACCTTAGGGATTAACAGATATATCAGTGTTAAAAAGAAATGTGACTTCAACAGTAAGATTACAGACCATGCAGGGTACAAGCCACACTGGTACATATTTGCAGCGAAACACATATGCAGTCCATGCGCCATTATATAACAACGAGGTTTTGTTTTCACTTTTTTGTAATACATATTTATGCTTTACATGAACAAACTATTTAAAAAAAATTCAGTACTGTTACTACAAGATTCCTCTCTGTGACTAAGCCTAATGATAATTTACTTTATGACTGAATTATTGGTAGGACTGGATTCTGCATAATCAGAAAGTGGATTGGAGATGTGCTCACTTAAAATTGACTATGAATCAAATCAGTCTAAATAATAATAATAACAATAACAGTACCTGCACCAAATAGTATCCCTCTGTCTTTGCTGCCTTGTTTCTTTATTTCTCATTTAACAGAATCTGCAGTTAAAGTGAATGGGCATTGCCGCCCTTACCCAATTATTTGTGCCATTGAAATGCTAATCAGTATTTGTCCTAGGCTTATTGTGTAGTTCATAATCCATATCCAAGGGTAAAATGCACTGGGAGGGAAAGTGAGACAGCAGGACAGAATTACATTTTGGGAAGCATTATTTCTGAAGAGACCAATTCTTAGTGAATCCTCCCGTACTATATATGGCCTTTCTATTTATAGCAATATTCATATTTTCATTGGTGGTCAAAGCGCTGCTTATAGGAAAACCTACAGGTGACTAATAGGAGTTGCTCACTAAGTGGAATAATGAATAGTATTAGGTGTCAATTAAATCAAGCTTCCCCGAGGTGCAGGTGCTCCACAATGTACTGACACATTTCAAGTAGCAGCACCACTTCACCCATGCATATGAACAAGCACATTTGCATATTAAAAAGCTGAAAATTATTTAACTGAAGCAAAAGTCTTTTAGAGATGATGGAGGTTATTAAAACTGTTGACAAGAAAGAAGGTAATTGCCTGAAAATGAGAGATGACATTCTGCTATACACAGGGAACGTTGTTTTTGTTGTATTGTGCAGCAGTGCCTGGGTGTATAACCTATTACGTTGAGATTGCTCCTATGCAATTAGACCCTTTTTGTCCTCACTTCAATAAGGCTATGATTATGAAGGATTGAAGAACACTTGGCATATTGAATGTCTGTTGTTTTTATAACTTCGTCAAAAATGACAAAACACGTTTTGTGTCCTGTTTTTTCTTTGTAGGCTTATTGATTCTGTGATTATAATATTCATAAAAGACAATGTGTTCATGGTTGAACACTCTGTCATTTATACAGGTTTTTATTCCCTCCACCCTTCTCTTTTTCGCCATGGTACTTGTTTGAATGCCAAGGTGCTACTCCCAGAGGCAGCTACATGTAATGTGAGTGGGCATGTTCGGCATGTGTGTGTTCTTGTGAACTTTAAAAAGCTTTAACAATGACCCCCTGAGAGATTTGCCACTAATAATTCCAAATATTTTATCTGGAATGGGAAGAAATCCAGAGAGTGGAATTGGAATAATTAACTATTGTAGAATTTTTTTCACTTTTGTCTTTTTTTAGATCTCAGAACCGCCATTATTTTCCTCTTATTGTGCCCTGTATGAACAGTTCAGTTTTGATTTGTGCTATAATGTGGCTACCACATTTGATAACAGAAATAAGAAATTGTTTCTAAATAGTTCCCCACTCAAAAACCAAGTAATTCTTTAGATTGTAAAAAGCCTTATATTAAGAGAAGAACACGCTAAGATGAATGAATTCTGATCTTCTGTATTATTGTGAGACATTCAATATCTATGGTTCTTCTTCAGTAGTGCAGTTGTTATGAACTAACCCGACCAGATTTGGTCTCAGATGCAAGACAGGGAATAAGAAGATGAAATTATAGTGAAATCTATGAGTGAAATGGATATATTTAAGGATACTTTTTGATTTTGATTATAATTATTATTATATGATTATTAAATAGTGGGGTCCTTAGTGTTCTCTGAGCTTGGTGGTATTCTTGCAAACTTTTTATTACCAAACTTGGTAACATCATTATTGCTAGCTGTATTCTTAAATAATCACCCTGTTCTAGGAACTGTGCATGCTAAAATGACAATGGGCACAAACTGTTTATTTTTAATTGATATCAGAATTTTCAAGAAATAATAAGTCACAGGAAAATTACATTCGTAAATAACCTAGAAATAATAATATTATATAATATTATTCAATAGTAATAGGCACCTTTGGTGCAATTCCAAAACAACTGAAACATCACTTGAACATCATTGGCATTGACAAAATCACCATTGGTCAATTGCAAAAGGCACCTGCTGCAATGATACCTTTAACACCATCAAATATCCACTTATGACTATCTCATGTCCTTGGGGTGGATTTTATAGATCAGTGTTGGTGAACCTATGGCACGGGTGCCAGAGGTGACATTCAGAGCCTTCTCTGTGGGCACATGCGCCATTACCCTAGCACGGATTTTTTTACTAGGAAGACAAAGAGCTGCGAATCACCCCTCCGCTTCTCCACATTTTTGACATCACTTGCCCCTCTGCCCAGCAGCTCAATGGGAGCACATCCTCCTTCCCCTGTCTGGGATAAGGAGGACGGGTCAAATGCGGTGCAGAGTCTGTGACGAAGGTGAGAGAAGAGAGGAACTAGGTTGGAGGTGATCATAGCTCACAACAGGCCACAGAAGCTAGGGTAGGCTGCCGGAAGAGCTGCAGTGAGTTCGTGTATGGGGGTGGGGATCACTGATGGCCACCGGGTGTGTGTGTGTTGCCTTGTTGGCATTTTGCAATAAATAAGTGACTTTTGGTTTGCAGTTTGGGCACTCGGTCTGTAAAAGGTTCGCCATTACTGCTATTGGTGGATAAGAATCCAGTCTGAACATCTGCCTGACTGTGTGATGAACCATAATAATAATAAAGAGGATTGGTTTTGTGAGGTAAGGAAATTTTATAGGAGCCACACTCTGTTTCACACAATCTAGCATTTTTTCCTAGAACTTTTAATGTTGGTGTAATATTCATAAACTTGTGCTAAAATCATTGGAAACAGTTCATTGTGAACATTTAGTAGATGCTTTATATAGTTTATGTTTACTCTAGTTAAATATTGAGAACTGGAGGTTTTTTTGGAATTCTTATGGATCAATTCTCACAGGTTTTATCTTTTCTTAATGGTACTTTTCTTGTTGCATATTTTTAATTATTTTTGTTTGCAGTCATGCATTCTAGGTGGGTCTTGTCTTGTCATAATGTGAAACAAATTGTACAACTAAGCTGATTAAAAATATTTTAATATGGAAAATTCTGCCTCCCTCCAATAAAATTTGTTTAGAAGATGTATACCCAAGTTATTCTATAAGTAAAATAATTCACCTTAGTTATTCTTCACTTCATGTCCATTTCATTTTCTATTTCACTTCATTGTGATATTATGAACTGTTATGCAGGTTTTTTCCCATTGTAATACTTGAAAACATAGGTGATTTCCACCGTCTCTTACTACAATGACATTTGGACAGCAAGTAATTCATACTGTAATATATTCTAAATTTTAATAAATCTATCTTATTTGTAAAATCTAACACCAGGTTAGATTGCATGTGAAAATTTTATCAGGCTACAATGGAATTAATATTATGGTCCAATTATAGGAGTAACTGCTTTGTTTTGTAACAGAATAGACACACAGTTATTTACTGGATTTCATCCATCAAGCTATTATGTACAAACTGCCATGAAGGACACAAGCTATACTTTTATAACCCACAAAGTTATTTTCTTCTGGTACTGAGAGTCACTTTTTTTAAAAAGCCAAATCTTAAAAAGGCCAAAATTGCATGAGAGCTCAGCAGTCTCTGTGTTCTTACTTGAAATCCTGCGCAAGAGATTTCATAGGAGAGAGACAGAGAGAGATGAGGAGATTGGGAGGGGAGGGAGTATTATGGTCATGGATCAGTGCAGGATCTCGTAAGAGTGTCAGCATCTTTAGATCATTTTTAGGGTCAAGCTGCAGGGAGTTCTGGTAATAACACCCATGGATTTGCCTTGCAAAATTTATATAAAGGCAATCAAATAATCACCTGTAACCACAATCACAATCAGTGAGAATATCTATGTCTATCTGTATCTATACATCTTTTTGTTTTATGAAAATAGTGAAATATTTCAGTCATCTTCTTTCCAACTAATCTCTCATTTTCATAATAGACCTATCTGAAGTGTTCTCAGATTTCTTTTAAGTGAGTTTTGAGAACTTGACATGGAGGACACATTTTTGACTCTTTAACATCAAAATAAACCTATTAGTATTCACTATCTGAGTGAATACTCAGACTCAGTTTTAAACATGAAAAAAGTTCTAAGAAGCCTATTCTCCTTTACCAAGCTGAACATTGATATAGTTCAATGTACTTTACAATACATTGTAAACACATTTATAATGCTGACATATATAGGCATTACGCTGCCTATATAATCAATATAGGGATAATCAATATAGGGATAATCAATATTTTGCAAGATACAGAAAGGAACTAAGAAATTAAGAGAAAGAAAAAAGTTAATGATATAAGAAAAAAGGAAGATGACTAAATAAAATTGACAATACAAGTAGACCCTAGCTTATACTAATTCCTTAAGTCAGAGGTCTCCAACCTTGGTCCCTTTAAGGCTTGTGGACTTCAACTCCCAGAATCCCT
>JANHFO010002656.1:306126-319488 GCA_032468095.1 Pareas carinatus
TTGACAGAGGAAACAGTGCAATGACAAATAGTAGTGGTGATAGTGAATCTCCTTGAAATATTCCTCTCTTGATATTATCCCTTGTATTTTCAATAAGAAATTAGCCAGGAAAATTAACCCCCTGAACCTCTTTATATCTTTACTACTCCGTGTTGTTTTTGATAGTCCATAGCATGCTGATCTGATTTTTTTAGAGGGGATCTGAAAAATATAGAAATGAAATTTAATTATTTTATCTAACTGAATTAACTTAAAAAATTATAATAAATACTCCCAAAACTTGCTTTGAATGCTTAATCTGATTTTCTCAGTCAAATAAAGCTGTGTTTTCGTTCTAAAACTGCATCCATGATGTTAGATGCCCTTGTTCAAATTCAATAAATTCAACAGCAAATTATTATTTTTATAAAGTTGTCACCATACTTATCCAGAACCAAAATTAATTCTTGAGAAATTCTCAAATTGGGGTTTAGGCTTTGGGATATTAATTAACATATCATGGTTCTTACAAGTTCCTTCATTTATTGTAGCTATTGCTGAGGAAATTGAAAACAAAAGTCAAGAAACCAATCTAAACCATGGATTTTTTTTCAAAATTTGGATACAAAAACTGTGATTGGGTTAATAATGAGTAGAAAGCAACATGGCATCTATCTCATCGATATTCATGGCCATGTTGCTCTGTATAGTTACCACTAATATTCCACACTGTATATCTTTAATCTATGACAGGGGTCCCCAACTCCCAGTCCTTGAACCAGCACCGGTCTGCAGCATGCCAGCAACTGGGCTGTGCAAATAAACCTAGTCTCATTGGTGGGATGCAGGCAGCATGCAAATCCACTTCCCCTCTGATCTGCGTAAAAACCTTTCTCCACAGAACCGGTTCCTGGTGCCCAAAAGGTTGCAGGCCACTGATCTGTGACACTTGCTGTTGTCAGATATAATGTTTATTTTCAATTTAGATTATTTTTAAAAGGAAATGGACAGGTTCAGGGAGGATGTACCTATCAGTCTTTCTGGTTCAAAAAAAATTGAGGTGACATTCTTCAAATACTAGTTGCTATGTGACAACAGTAAAGAGGGCTATCACAGTTGTTCTAACTGTGCTTGTGAACTTCCTGAAAGTATCTGGTTAGTGAAATAGAACAGGATTTTGCTAGATTGCCTTGTGGTCAAAATCCAGCAGGCTGTTATTTTCTTAGGAGAACCTGGCTAAACCATCGGTACCTGTTCCTCACTTTTTTTAAAAAAATAACAAACCACTAGCTACTTTTTCTGTTTTGAGATTTTATAGGTTATTTAATTTGAATAGAAGTAACTGTTTGCAGTTGGCTTTGGATCACCAGGTTCAAGGGAAGGGATAAGGCTTGAAACTCAGACACATAACACCAAATAGTAGATTGGTGTTACGTCTCAATCACCCCATTATCACAGTCTAGGTTTTGTCTCCTTAGGAAACCACTAAAAACTTTCTGAAATGGTTTGATTATGCATGCTATTTAAAATGTTCTAAATAATAGGAATAGAATTGGGCAGAAATGTGGTGGTATTTCAATAAATTGCTTTGTTTCTCAAAATTTAAACAGTCTGTTTAGCCGAACTGAAAAAAAAGAGGCTCTCAGTATCTCTTACATATGACTCCTCTAATTATAGAGCAGTAAATGGTAGGCAAGCATATGTTAGCAACATGAGCAGCAGTCTATGAAATGAGCTACAAGTTAATAAAATCATCTTGTGGTTGTGTTGGCCAAATGTTAGCACACATATTTCAGAAAGCAATATTTCAACAAGCTTGAAGAATAGGGCTCTGGCACACTGAACATGAACATGATCTGATGTGTGGAAAAGAGATAAACCTATAGCAAACACTCAGCTTTGTGGTGGGAGAGAGGAAGTGAGGAATGAAGGGAGAGCATGTTTGTTTTTCTCCCACTCTTTAAGGCTGTGAGTGATGACCTCATTAACTGTATTGCTCAGGCTAACCTGTATTGGATTTTCCTTTGTGCTTGATTCCTGAAAGTATACCACTGGAGTGTATCAAATGGTGTAAATATCTATTTTCTTTCTTCAGTTAGTGCTGTAGGACTGTTTCTTAGTAGACAACTAAAATAGAGTAATCCAGGACAATAGATAAAATTTTTTTACCTTAGCTGCTGAGAAACAAAATGCTGATTAAGTTAGTCACAGTAGGCTGCAGTAAACTATAATCATACCCTAAAATATTCAGGATCTGGGCAAATAATATGGTAGTATCTTCCAAACTAAAAACCTGCAAAGTTGAAAATAAAATCAGTTGGTCAATCTGTGTGACTGGATCTTATAGGCATTTGATCCACTGGGCTCTTATTATACTAAATTTACAATGATTACATATCAAACTAATCAAGTCAGTTAAACTGTACAACTTCATTTGCAAAACATGTTAAGTTTATAAAAATATTTGGGTGGTTTCATTCATGGGTGACAATCTCTTTTTCTTTAATAATTAATAATTTATTAAATTTATGTGCTGCCTGACTCTCAGCCACCACGATTGGTTTAATTCAGGGGCCCCCAACCCCGGGTCCATGGACTGGCACCAGGCTGTGGCATGCCAACAACAGGACGATGCAAACAAGTCAAGCCCCATTCGCAAGATACAGGCAGCATTCAAAACCATGCCCTCTCCGGTCTGTGGAAAAAGCTTTTTCTATGGAACCGGTCCCTGGTACCAAAAAGATTGGGGGCCACTGGTTTAATTGATATCAGGTTTCACTTGACAAACACTAAAACTGGAAACAGGTGCAGGTATTTTGAGGCATGTCCAATAAGTAGGTTTCTTGTAAAAAAAAAACTAATAGGAAAACCAATAGCACTTAGACTTGTATACCACTTCATAGTGCTTTGCAGCGCTGTCTTGGTGGTTTACAGAGTCTGCATATTGCCCTCAACAATCTGGGTCCTCATTTTTACTGACCTCAGAACGATGGAAGACTGAGTCAATCTTGAGCAGAATCGAACTGATAGCAGCAGAATTGGCCTGCAGTACTGCATTCTAACCACAAATATAGCATTACTGAAGAATTCCAGTGATTGCTATGTGTCAAATGCAATCAAGGTTCAAATTCTCTTGTTTCTGGTCCATGTTATGCAATAAGTTTTCATCTGTACCCAGTCAGTGTAACAGACTAGTCTAATTTCAGGCTGTTTCCTTCTAATTTTCTTGGAACTAGCTCTCATGACTGATTTATGATACACTTTATTTTGTGAATACAGAGAATAGCTTAATTTTAGAAGTCAGGTTATATCAACACCATCAGTATGTCCTCAAGAGTTAATTGGATAATGAAGTAGAGTGATATGCTTTGACTTTTATGATTGTTACAACTACCAAAGTAAATTGGAACTCTGTGAACCAGTTACAATCTTCTTATATTCAGTTTGATTCTTCAAAACAATCTTTATAAATAATCCATGCTAAAACATTGAACTACAAATATAGGTAGTATATGAGATATTATTTGCAGAAATATTTCCATATTATACTTCAATAAATGACAAGTTGTCATGCCAAGATATATTTATGATTATGGCCAACTGGTTAGTTTCTTTAGTGAGAGATGGTTGTTTACTGTTTAAGAGAAAAGGATCCCCAGAGATTAAAAAAAAGAAAAGAAAATGGAACTCAGTACCTTAAGGCTTTGCCTAAGGAGAAATTCTGTCTTTCAGGATTACATTAAGACAAATGTCTTAATAAGATTTAGGCACAATGTCACATCTTGGCTTGCTATGTGTTCTGTGTGCATAGAATATTTCTTTGATCAGTAATCGCACAGTCATTGAGCTTGAGTAATAGTTTTCTTTGCAGTGTGCTTTCCAGGCAATAGTAAATAAAGGAGTAGTTAGAGCGATGTTAGAATAACTTATGAAGATTCGTGTATACAAACAATACTAGTTCATGTGTTCTTTTGAAAATGCAGATATTTCGCTAAGAAATAAATATATTAACAAAAAGTAAGCTCAATTTTAAAACAATCTAGAAGTTAAAGCATTCAGAAAAAAGTTGTGTGGTTTTTAAATTATAAAACTAATATTTGTAATTCACTGAATGGAGAGCAATCTTTGACAAGAAGATAGGATTAAAAGTTTGCAATTCTACATGAATATTTTATATTAAGAAATGTTTATTGTCCATGGAAGTAAGGAAGAAGTTCATATATGTATCAAATGAACTTTTAGAACTGAGAGAGTACTGTATTAGTGTTGGGTTGGGTGTAAATTTGTATATTTCCCAAATTACTTAAAAATGCTATGTTAATTTATGCTCAGCTAAAATTAAACTATGGATGAATTAATACTGAAAACAGCAGAAGCTATTTCTTTCAAACATTCAAAAAGGATCAAGGTAAAAATCCAGATGTTCCAAAGTTTAGAAGTAGCACAGGAAAAACACATTCCTACCTTTTTGGCTAACAGAACTCTGTAAGTCATCTTTAAAAGAGCCTGATGAAATAGCCTCGTAAATTTCTAATAAGACCAACACTCCCATAGTCCTAGGAGAAGAGTATTGCTACTCATGGAAATCAAAAGGCCTTCAGCAAATGACAGTAGAAAAGGATCACATTGCATTGTGACTTTTCATCTATTTTAAGAAAGTGAAAAATCCATAGCTTTCTTTTTTCACTTTCTTTTCGTTTTGGCACACACTTATTTTTGGTCAGATATTGCAATATTCTTTTCACATTACTTTATGAATCTGGATTGGGGTAATCATTTGTCAAAATATTAGGACCAGTGTCTTCTGTGATCACAACAAATCAAGAGAAAAAAATGCTGAAGACTAATAACATAATTGAAACAAAGAATTGGTGACTTAAAAGAAAGAAAGCTGTCTTTGAAATGAGGTCATGCTATTTTCCATTTCTTCTATTCGAGCTTTTTAATAACAATAAAATTTGTGGTAGACTTGGATTCTTGATGCTGTTACTCTTAAGAATTCAGCTTGTTTAAAATAGCTAAATCTTTCCTATAAATCTTGCATAGACCATCTTCCGTAAATCAAGCATTTGCACAGCTTGTGTAAATTATGTCTACATTGAGATTTTAAGACATTAAACAGTGTGCATACCATACTTGAGGGATGGGAAATAAAAAGTGATATACTGTGCGACACGTGATATAACACAGCAGAATATTTTTTCATGTCCAGAGGGATGCATTGACATCACCAAGCTAAAATCCTTATGATTCCACAAAATGCTTTACTGAGGTTTGTGTTGTTGTTGTTATGAGAAAAGTATATAATGGTTTATTATGGAACACCCTGTTTATGTCAGGTTGCACAAAATATGATATGAAAAAATGTATGTAAACCAAATAATAAAACAATTCACTGAAATTGGAAGAGTATGGGATTGATCCAGTAGACACTTTCATTCTGAAACAGCTTTGTTAAAGATAAGTAACTTTTTAAAAATTAAATATGTATTTAAAAACAAAATTGTTTTATTTAATATCAATTGATGGACAAAATGCATTCATATTTTTTTCATTTTAAAATATAGGCAAGTGGACAAACTAGTAAGAATCAAGGCACAATTCCCTGTGTCTGTTTACCATAGACCAACATAATTATTTTTTGTCCTATTTGCTATATTAAATTATGTTTATGTGACCTCAAACTCTTAGTCAATCTCATTGATAGATTTTCTTAAACATTAAAATATTTTAATTTTGACTGATGGGTCTATGGAATTCTATAAGCAAAGTTAGAACCATCTTTGATTCTATGAAAAAATACTGAAAATAATTTAATAAATCATAGATAAGAAAAAAAATACCTGTTATCTTTGTAAAATTATCAGTTCTGTATTGACATGCATCTGTGTACTGTAGTTGATTCATTCATTCATTCATTTATTATTTAAACTTATTTACCGCTTAATAGTGCTTTACAGTACTCTCTAAGCGGTTTACACAATCAGCATATTGCTCCCAACAATCGTATTCCATCCAGTGATATAATTCCATTAGTGAAATCTATTCCTATTCCTCTGTACCTCTAAGTGCACTCTGGAAGATTTGAATATCTGGTAGATCAGATCTGGAGCATACTATAGAGCAGGGGTCCCCAATCCCTTGTCTACGGACCGCTACTGATTTGCAGCCCATTGGTAACTGGACTGCACAAGGGGCAGGTGAGCATGGAAAGCTTCATTTATACACACAGCTTCCCTGTGAAACCATCTCCCTGCTGTGCTTTTTAAGGGTGAAGATATAAGAGAATATGATAATTCTTCCTTCCTACAGGCTCTCTGTTATTGAAAAGTGTTCATTGTGGGTTTTTTTACACTGCTCACCAATAAGTGCTTTATCAAAGGATTTATTTAAAGCATTCAGTGAAATTGGGATTTCTGCTTTTAAGCAAGCCTCAAGCATGCCGCCATTTTTGGGTGGAAGGGTTTTTTATTGCCAAGTTTCATAAAACTGTGGAAAAAAGGGTTAGTAATCAAATGGTTGGCACAACATTGATTTAAGCATTGCAAGTGATGCTAGAATTCTGAGGGGGAAAAGATTCTTATAGTTTTGTTGAAACATTAAATGGCAGGAAATTATGACATTGTATGTCATGCATCATTGTACCAATGAAATATATAATACATAACTGCTTAAAAAATTTCATCTTACTTGCATAGCAGAAGTATTTTTGTGTGTGCCTTTTTTAAAAATAAGAGTTTGGAGAATTGCCTATGATTTTTTTTAACTCTTAACTGGCAAGCCATATTTGAAAACTAAGTAAAACTAAGTAAAACATTTCCTATCATATTTCAAAAGAAGTATCGATTGATGTATAGAAAAAGTTTTCAAACCATCAATCTACAAGAATATTTAAACTGAAGTTTTTTTAGTATAGAAAAACTGGAAATTGCATCATGTAAACAGTTGATTGCAGAATTATATTTTATTGGTGCATTTTATTAGTTTGAGATGAGAAGGAAGAATCAGCAAAATGTGACTCTTGTGATAATAAAAATATGATTGTTAGGTGTTTGTAGTTGAAACAGCTAAACAAATAATTTACCAACTTTCCCCCTCTGTATCACTTTGTAGTATGACCCACTCTCAAGCAAAAATATTTTAAATGGTGTTTTTTTTGATAATGCAGCTGTTTAAACCCATACCTGTTGCAACTTGTTTTATTAACAAGATGGATTTTGATTACAGAACATAACTTCGGTAATTTTAAGTAAACAAAAATGTCCTTTGAGTAATATTTAATTAAAACAACTGACTGAGAAAAAATATGAGAAATATATTTTTAATGATGTTTAATTTGGATAGCTTTGTTCTCTTTGTTCTTTTCAGTTATTTAATTTTTCTGTTGTTTAACATAGTTTCTGTAGTCCTTTCATAAGCAGAATAAGCACTTTTTATTCAGCAGTGTAACACCATATATATCTTCTTTGAAGTGAAACATTCTTATAATAAGACAACAAAGTCTACTCTAATATTTTTATTCAAGGCTGAATCCGATCTTGTCCCTTCTGATGGAAGATGGTCTGTTTACCAACAGAGGCTATATGAGTAAAAAAGTGTAAGAAGTAAATTTGTGTAAGGTGTAAAACTATGCAACCTCTACTTTTTTAAAAGTAGGGATATGGATCAAGGGTGTTCATTGTCCATTATTAAAATTAGTAGGAAAATAAATAGCATTTATTACAGCCAATCCTTAGAACAGCTAAGAACAAAGGGGCTACATCTGCCCCTTTGGCCTTGGCTGCCCCTGTCCAGCCTGCATGAGGTCAATCAGAAATTAGAAATCAGATACAAATAAGTGTGTACCATGCACACAATACCCCTGCATTGCTTTTATTTTAAAAGCAACTGTTTTTTGTTTTCAATTTACTTAAGTGTGTACCCTCTTGCCTATGTACCTTCGCAATCCTATTGATTTGGCTCTCCAGAACAATCCCACTTTCTCATGTGGCCCTTTGGAAAAATAAATAGCCCATCTCTGCCTTATAAGCAATATTTTGTAGCTGTCTAAGTAGTATGGTATTACCAAAGTGAGCATATCAGTCTATACTGTTATTATTCTCCCTCAAAAGAGAAAACTGTTAATGTTTCATCATCCTGAAAGATACTTGATGCTAGTAGGCCATGTGAGTCTGTTGCCATAGAATTGGATCAATAAGCACCACTAGATTGCAAACTTGAATTTTTTGTTTCTTGATAAGTTATCTGTCCACCTGTTTTTTGATTGGGATTGAACTTCAGAATCTGAATCTAACTTACCCCAATTCTAGTTCTTTTGTACATAAACTAAGCAACATTAGTAGTCATACTGCTGTTCATGATATATGATCCCACTGTAGTAATTTATGTGTAAGTAACCATGTTGTCCATGAATTTCTGAATTCTGTTATAATATGTGAAAACATAGCTATAATATGTGACTATTACCTACATTTTTTAATAGTAAATCTTTGACATCACTCAGGATTATTAGATGGTTCTCAGTTCTTATGTTTTGAAACACATAGAAAAATGTAAGTCTTATTTTCCTCTACTTTAAGCATAAATTTGCCCAACTAGGTTCCAGCATCTACATGACTTTGGCTGATCTTGAAATACCAAGAGTCAGACTTGCTTAGTTCTTAGAAAGAAAACAAAGAAGCACAGTACTATTGTAAACTAGATTAGTGATTGTCTCCTTCAGGGATGTCTTTTTTACTTTCCAATCATACTGTGGCCAAAAAGCTTGGGTTTGAGACCCCAATCAAGTCTCTCTACTTGATGAAGTAAGAGAGAAGATCCACCTCGATGCTATCCATCCTCTTGGTTTTTGTCTCTATTTAATGATTACTAATTTTAATTGTTTTTAATTTACCTTTTTATCATTTTGTAAGCTGCCCAGAGTCATTTCAATAGTTACAATAATGACATTTATTATGTAAATGAAATAAATACCCATGAAATCAGCAGGAAAAGCCCAGCTCAAAGCAGACCTCAATTAATTTCTGTGCATACAATTTATAATTTGTCACTCATATTTTTCTTAGACCTTTTTACTTTACAGTATTGTTTGTGAAGTGTAAGATTGCATCTCAATTTTTACAATGTTGGGAGTGGTAAACATTTTTTTTAAAATGATACATGATTTAATTTTTTTTTTAACACAGACTATGAGAAAATGTTTTCACTGAATTACTGGTAATCTCTGCAACTTCAAAGTCCCTTTTATAGTTCCTTACTGCTGTCTTGGATACCATGGGAAGTTAGGACTTTTGCCCCGTGAATTTCACACATTTATTGCCCAGTCATCTACTTTGGAGATATGTATCTTTTGAAGCTGTCAGAAGTTTCTTGCTGCTTTTTCTACCCTTAGAGACATTAACTAACTAACTTACCCAAATTCTAGTTCTTTTGTACATAAACTATAAAATAGGTACTATGGATCTAATTGTAAGAATGGCCCGTTTAACACAGCGATTTGTTCTCTGAGTGTGGAGGTTCATTTTCTGAGCTTGTGGGTTGGTTTCGGAAACTGACTCCAAAGCTTGGAGAATGAACCTCCATTCTGATTCTATACCCGAGCTACAGATATTCGCCACTATTACACATTTGTTCTCTGTATTATTTTTCCATAGAATGAGTGTGCTTTCCTGGCTTAGGTCTGGTGATGGAGGAGCTTATAGCCCTGATGAAGACACTCTCCCTCTATTTTTGGGAAGTGTTTTCAGATCAGTGTGCATATGTTTGTTTATAGCTATGTTTTATTTTAGGGCACGTTCTATGGATTTCATCTACTTCTAACATCAAAAATTATGGAAAACCACACTTCTGGTATTCAGCAATTATGGTCAGAAGGGGGGATTCCAGAGGTCCAAAAAGTTGCATGCAGCCACAGGTTGCCCATCCCCGCCATTAGAGAATTTATCCCATGACTCAGGAAATTTGCAATTCATAACAGGGTTGAATTAATGAAGTCTGCAATCAAAAGGGAGATCTCAGGACTACAACTGTGTTGAATGTTCTAGTTGACTAATTTGGATAATTTGAAAGTTTGCACACATTTGAGATATTCCAATAAAGTTATTTTCAAAAAAGAATCTGTTCACAAAAACATTTTGAAAACATGACATTTTTACCAGATCATTTTATTTATTCTCAGGAAAACGTCAGCTGATTAGTGATACTGGACTTACGTTTCTAAAAGCCATACTTGTTCTACTTCTGGGAAGTTAGTTAAATGTTAATAATTTAACTAATTTAATTTAATTATTTTTATTGTTCAATAAACATAATTATGAACTCAAGGGTAAATCACAAGTTTTGGAATTTGCAATCTGATAATAGTAGCGATAATTTAAGCAAATTCTGAACAATCATATTTCTTTTTAATAGCAACAAAGACAACAAAACCAGATCTCCAGGTATCATTGCTTCTATTTTCAGATTTTAATTAGAAATTAGCTAATGATGAAGTTTACAACAACAACAACAATCTGGTGATTTCCACATACTACATAAAGTAATATTACTTATGCTTTCTCAGTGAATTAAACAAATACAAATTAAATTATTCCTTTGGACACTTAGAAAACTGACGACATCAGTTGCCGGGAACAGAAGAAATACTTCAAGGAAAAGCTTTGGGTGTATATTAATCAGCAGATGAAATGATTTACTGTATTAGGTTTCGTACTCTGCAAAGGGTAAGCATTGCTAAAGGAATGAGTGGCAGCCTCCAGGAGCTGAGTAGCCTTAAGGGACTTTATTAGTTATGTCTTGACAGGCATATGTCTCTGTTAAAACGAAGGCTTAATTTGTCTCATATGTGCACTTTTTCCAAGCTCAACAAAAGCGGTTAAAGGGAGAGCTTCTTATAAGCCTGGAGGATTCCTCCTTAAAGTAAAGGAGATTCCAGAAAGCTAAATTCCTTTTCCTTCTCCTCTCTCACCCTGATCTCATGGACGTTAATTAATATACAATTGCCACTTTTACTTTACTGTAATATGATTTAAATGAGAAAAGGGAGAGGGAAGAAAAAGGACAATATGGAGTATTTGTGGCAGTGATGATGGGGGTACCACTGCTTTAGTTCAAAATCAGTATTTTAGGAATTCCGCACACATTTCCTTCAGCTATGAAACCATCACTGTTTATTTGGACTTTTTCTAAATAAATATAAATCTATATTTACTAAATATATTTATTTATTTATCTATATTTATTCAATCAGTATAGTACAGAGGCTACTTTTTTTAAATGGAGAAAAAAACAGGAGAAGCTTTTCTTTTTCTTAAAAACACCAGAGGATAAAAGTTAAACCTGTATCAACTGCCCTTCGTTTGGTACAGCCCTGTTGCAAAAAAAAGGGTGGGAGATGAAGATATACTCCCATATGTTCATTCTCTGGTTTTCCTGTGCAGAAAAAGTACAGGTTTTATCAATACATCCAACTGCCCAGAGATTTGTACTTACATTTCAGTAAATCAAAGTTCTATTAAGTGTCCCCCCCCAATCTGTAGAAATGTAGGAAGTGTAGGAAGATCAGCAACTCTAGGGCAATTCTACTTCCATCCCTCACACACATCCTCTTCTCTCCCTCCCTCTTCTTTTAATGGTATCTTGGCAATAGAATTGTTAAATAGATGGGAAATTATCACAATGAAAGTATTAATTAAATCAAATTTTACTTTATTCAAGCCCTATATATCTATTTGCCTTATTACCAGCTATGTCTTGGATGATTTTCTGAATATATTATATTCAGAATATAATGTAATATATTATATATTATTTTAATTGCTAAATGCACATCCTCTCTTTATTCCAAGACTTCATCCATTTTATGAGAAAATCATACTGAATATGTTGGGCAGATGGAGATTAGTTGCCTGAAAATCACATCAGAAGTTGAACTCCGCCCTTATCTTAAAAATATTGGTTATACCTGATGTAAGAATGAGTTGTTGTATACACATATCTTTACCCTCTAAAATATGTCCACCAACACAGTTATGCATCTACCAATAGTATTTTTCAAGAACGAAGTCTCAATTTCCAGTTTCCGATCTACATAGTAACCATTGTACTTTCTTTGTATGACAAAGTCTATCATGTCTGATGAAGTGCAGGTTCCAGAAACATACAGATAAAGTTTCAGAGGAGAGATATTACAGGATGAAATTTTGTCTGGATTTAAATGCAGCTTCTGATAAGTTAAGGAGTCTTATTTCCTGCTATCAGGGCATTTGGTACTGAAACAAAATCCAGAAAAAATAATTTAGTTTGGATTTCATAAAGATTTTCTAATTAATCCTCCCTTTGAAAATTTGTTTCCATTCCCTGAAAGAAAACTCTTGTTATTTTTCACCTCATTGGAAGACAATTGTGATTCTCATTCGGAAAGGTTAATTCATGATTATTTCCTCTTTATACTCCTGTAAAATTAGAATGTTATCAAGGTATATTCCAAGAACTGTGAAAATATTTGCTATTCTGAGTTGTATATGAGCATTTTAAGATGACATAATGTAAAATTATGTATAGATTTTAGAAAATGTGCTTTTATGTAAGCTTTCATTTCCTACAATTTTAACATGTTTCTTAAACATTTGAATGAGTATCATAGAAATTTTTTTGAAATAGAAATCTGTGTGAGAATTGATTCTACAAGGAATTGTATATCTATAGTTTCTTGGGTTTTGGAAATGCTACTAAAATTAGGAAAGCTATGGAAAATTGTAATGTTTAAGCAATCACAATTACAAAAGTCAAAAATTATATTTAAAAAAATGAGTGTATATGGGCAATAAGGGCTAAAAGCTTGATGTGGAACATATGTTTTTTATACCAAAGGCACCAGTTCAGAATTTAAATTTAGCAAGGGATGATTCTGACAATTTGTTCTCTGTAATACCACATATTTTAAAGCATAAACTCATTTTGTCCTCTTTTTTGCATCTACCAGTTTTCATGTAAAAACAATCTGTTTCCTGTGATATCTACATGTTTGCAAACAATTTCTTTTAATGTGTCTCTTTGTATTTGGTGTTTCTGTAAGATCTGTTCTTTGTATTTAAATTATTATTCTTTAAGTTCAGAAATCAAACTTCCTAAACTTAAATCACCTAAGTTTTTTGCTCATACAATTACCCTGCCTTTCTAATACAATGTTATTGGGGTCCAAACTTTGTAATATTCGATTTCCTACATTACTGTTATGAAGTACAGATATTGTTATAGCTTGGCTAAACTACATGCAAGTTTGGCTTATTTGGTCATTATAGCAAAGATACTGAAACAGTAAGCGAACTGAATATCTTCCCACCCACCGGCCCCCCCCCCCCCAACCGCGCACATTGAAAAAAC
>JANHFO010002656.1:324563-338413 GCA_032468095.1 Pareas carinatus
TCTTCTACTGCTTTCAGATAAAAGAAGCAGTGACCCAACTCATTAGCCCTTTGATTTAATATATTGACACTTGGGTACAAATAATTCTGTTTAGTGGCTTTTGCTTCCCTGGGATCAATTTAATTAGTTATAAAATGTGACTTCTTGTCAAGAGCCAGAAGAAATGCTGACGCAAAATAAAGTCATACACAATTTAAACAATAAAGCTATCGATGCCTAGTTAAAAGTTAATGATGCACAAAAAATGACTTAATAGAGACAACCTCAGCAATGAAAACGATGGTAGGAAAATTAAGCTAAGTGGATGAATGAGAAATGGTGATGTTGTTGGATTGTTAAAACAAATTCATGCCTAATAGGATGTCTCAGTGCTTTCTGGATCTGAAGGCTGCACTGCATTTTTTAACGGATTGGAAGCATGTTTGTAAATCTCTAAAAAAGGCTCTTTGGATTTCAAAGATGGAAGAAGCTCTGAGGGTCATGATATGAAACTACTCAAACTGGTGTGTTTATCTTTGACAGGGTGGGTTGGAGTGAATAGAAGGTGCTACTTTTGGTGATAGAGTTTCTTTGTACTGTAATTTTTTGTAGCTTAACTAAGTGTACACAAAAGCAAATCTGTGCAAAATATAAACTCTTTTTAGATATAGGAAATCTTTTCTGCAGATTACCCAAGCATGTAATATGTAGTAAAATAATTTACATGCAGTAAAACCAAGGAAGATGGTGATTGTTCTCAATGCAAGACTATCAGACTTATCTAGTTCTCTGTTAATGATCACAATGCTATTAAAATCCTCGCAAAGTGCAAGAGAATGCTAACAGGATCCCTTCTGAAAACTCCTCATCTCAAAATCAATCTGTATTTTTGATGTTTTTGGAATTTATGAATACAAATTCCCCAGTTCAAATGATATAGATAACTGTGAGATAAGGATAGGAGGAATAATACCAGAAGATCTGAAAACCAGGAAAGATGGTTAGTGGGTATTTTGATAATATCTACTTTGAGTGCACGAAAAATTTATGCAAACCTCTGGCCTGTGAGAAACAGGCACGTTATGATTACTTTACAAGCACTGAAATTTGAAAATGATAGAGTAATGAATTGGACTTTTCTATGAAGTAGAAAATGACCTTTAACAACTGCACACATTTCTACTTCTTAGTAGTTTATACATCCTTGAGAATCTCAAGTGTAGTGGCAGGCAGCTGTTGTTACCTGTTAAAAGCATTAATAGCAGTACAAGGAGATCTGCTTTAGAATACAACTTCTAAGTGATTTTCAAACTGCTCTTGAATATTGGGCTGTAGCTTCTTGGGAGGAAAAAAAAAGGAACGTTATGCAAACTGTTTTGTCTTTGCATTGACTACATCAGCCCCAGCCTACACAGAGAGGCTGCTGGAAAAAAAGGGGGCATTAATACATTTTACTGTGTGGAAGCCAGCTAGTATTTAGCAAATGGGGTGGGGGAAACATGTTTTCTTAGGGCTGAGATGGCAAAGTTAAGCATTCAGCCTACAGCAGAAAAAAATGCCTTTTTTGTTTTCTGGCTGGAGAGCTTGAGTATTCCCAAAGGGATACAATGAATGGCCCGTTTTGTCTGACACTGTTTCATAGACATAGAATTCTTGTTTTTTCATAATTATTCTTCCCCGTCATTGGGTGTGCACATGACATTTGAGCGTATTTTAAAGTCTTAACACACTCATGTGCCTGCAATAAAGTTACTCATAACAATCCAGGCTTTCTGCAGACAACAGAGCTGGGTCTGTTGTTTTTGCGAGTCACAGCAGCTGGGAGGCAATTGTGAAGACAACAGCTTAATCTAGCTGAAAAACACAGAAGGACGTGAATATATACTACATTTCCTTCCAGATTATTGCAAACAATGTGGGATTTTTTTCCCCCTTTCTTTTTTGGTTTGGGTGGTCTGACTGAAAGAACTTGATTGCCATAAAACATACCACCAAATTTAGTTTAAGTAGTCAACAAGTTGCATTGTTTCCTTCATTCTGATGTTTCAGAGCAATTTGTGTAGAATACATATTTATATTTATCTACAAACAATTATACAGATACATGTATTTACATCCAGACATGCAGAAGTTTTGATGGTTGTATATTGCTAAACATGTATTCACACATCATCCATGTGGCAATTACTCTATCTAGTTAAACATAACAATTCTATACTAATGCAATGCAATTTAATGTACTCTTCAATGTTAAATTGCTTGTTATTACATTAAACCAGTATAACCTTCAAAGATTAAGTCAAGTGCCATCTTTGAATTATTTTTGTGAAATTAGTTAATTTTACCATGTAAATTACTGTTTTTCTGGCGTAACAATATTCAAGAGGTGGTTTACATATTATGCTAAGATGTTTCCACTTTCTCTATATTTAACTGATGGTCATAGCCATGACTGACAATGCTAACCATAGAGGTGAGTGCAGAGTGATGATTTGTCTGCAGAAAGATATCTTGATTCATTTTAGATAGTGATTAGTGCTCTTGAAATTAGCATCAGCATATCCATTCCAAACTAATAGGTAGAACAGTAGATGCGCTTCCATATTGCTGAATTTGCAACATTTGGGGATTACAATTTGAGATACACTGAGATGTTGACAAATGCACCATGTCTTCAAATTGGGATGGGTGATTCAAGTTGCAGTGATATTCACATTATATAGTATTCTTTTTTTATTGCCATTCTAACCAGTTCTTTTTTCAAGCATCATCTGGAGTCCTGGTGGGAAGCTATGAGTGTATACAAATACCAAAGAACCAACAAAATAACTCACACATCTCAGTGTAGTGCTTAGTTTCAGGTAAACCAGAAAGTGATCTAACTATAGCAATGGACTCATTGGAATTTCTATCTTCAAATCTCAGTACAGCTAGTTCAAGGTAAAAATTAAATCTAGATTGTTCCCATTATATTTCTTGTCTCTCCCCCCCATTTAATCTGGGTAGGGCTCAGAGACGGCAACATTGAACCAAGTTTTCATCACATGCTCCAGGTCCACTTGTACCTCCATGAGGTCTTGTCATATATTAACCTGGCATTTAAGGGTAGCGATTTGAGTCCAAAGCCTCTAACAATCTGATTGCCTGGACCTTGGGGTGGAAGCAGTAACCTGTAACAGACCTGCTTAGTACCTGTCATTAGATCTTCCTATACCTATCACCATCACAGTCTGGTGCAGTTTTCTGTACCTCTAAGAGATCTGTCAATAATTGTCTATCCCTTGATTCCTATGCCTATCTCCAGGTTCAGTTTCCTTCATCTCACTAAATTTGACAATTCCACATTCAGAATACCCACCTAACTCAACCCTGATGATTTGGCAACAAGCCACTTAGATAAGTTCTGTCAATTCAACAACCATTCACTCTCCTTTCCCACTTTCCTTCTTAATAAAACCTTTCTGGAGAATTCACCCTACTCAACTCCACAGCTGTTACCAGGATCAGCTTCCGCGCTCCCTTGGTTTCTCTCTCTAGAGAACCTTTATCTTCAGCTAGTCTTTCATCCTCACCTGCCCAATTTCTTCTGGCATATCCCCAATAACTCATTCAAAGACTCCTGGTGGCGGCCCAGGGCTTTAAAGTTGTCCAGGCTTCCGAACTGGAGTTATGGTTACTGCTGGCACCTTCTGGTTCCACTGACTGCTTTCATCAGTCACCAAGGGCTTGTGCCTGGCAGATTGGTGTTGTTTGTCATCCAACTAGGGTCAGAGTTCTTCTGCTCAACTCCTGAGCCACCTCTGGAGCCCAATTTCTGGCACACAGGAATAGCACTACACTTTTTCCTGGCCCAGCCCTCCTGGCTGTCAGCCAGCAACATAGCAAGCTGGAAGTCTGCCATGGTCCAGAAATATACAAACTCAGGCAGTAGCTTCAGAAGCAAAGAGTCCCTTTAAACCTAACATAGTCAAAGGCTTAGCATTGGCTGAGACCAGAAATCCAGTAAATAAACAAGAGACCTATCCAAGAGACAAGGCAAGGGACACAATAAGATGGAATCCAGAGCTGGTGACATGATAAGGTAAACACAACAAAGCCGAGGCTTGAAAAGTTGTTCTCAACATTTTCTCTCAGGAAGGTCAATAAGTAAGCCAAGTGGAACAAACATACAGCTTAGGTAACTTAGGAGCTCAGCCCTCTGCTGTTGTATTGTTAACATGTGCCTCTGCTTGGAACTAAGTAAATGAATCTCAACCTCTAAGAGGCTGTCAGAGGGTGCAGACATGGAGTCCTGGGGTCTTGCTGAATGTGTCTCAGTCACAGGTGAACCATCAGTTGAAACTCCTTCCAGTGCTATTATCCCTAGAAGACCCTGGATCTGATTTTTCATCCTCCTCATCAGAAAACAAGTCCACAGGGCCACAACACACTTGGTCAGTTGATGAAATACAGAGTCTGTTCTGTTCTGTTCTATTGATACCACCAGCAATTTTCTTCTGCCACTGAGATAATTTGCTCCCCCGCCCCCCGCCGTCCTTTTACATTTTCTCCTCTTCTATGGCTTTTAGCCCCATCCATTTGCAGAACATGGGCAGACTTCCAGCTCTCTTCCCTGTCTGAATTTGACATACCTCCTATGTGGTACAGGAAACCTGATAGCTGCTGACTCTCCCGAGTAGACAAAGATGCCAGCAGACATCCAAGTGAATTAGTTGATGCATCTATTTCTACTGCACATTCATGGAAGTATGTGTACAGTGGAAGGCAAAATTGATTACACAGCTGGCTATTTTAATATAAGAGAAGCCTAAGTTGAATAGTGCAGTAAAAACATTCATTTTTTCAGATATACTGTATTTAATCATAATTTTGTAAAACAAAGCATAACACTTTATATATTTTTCTTTTAGGAATGAAAAGTTTTTATCTATTTTTATCCTCATAAAAAGGGAGGTAGAATAGATTTAGAAATAGTCATTAGCCCATGTTTTTTTTTTATGAATGTACGTAATTGTGTATGCACTTAGTGTTCCAGATAGTATGATAACTCACTAACCCCAAGCTTTATCAGAATCTCTTCTGGCCAGGTCTATAATATGGAGGGTAACATTGTATTTTACCAAAAAAGTATATTAGTACAAATTAATATAAAAAAGTATATTAGTGTATACTATTGCCTTATTTTCATAATTGCTGATCATGATCCTTCTGGCATGGCTGTTTGACTGTTATACACTTGAGATCAGAGGAGTGGCATGGGGTAAGGAACACAAGTTCCTATATAGCTAGGCTTCAACCTTCAAGGTGGCAATATGTTTAGCCATTTTAATTTTTAATGTTAAAAAAGGATCAAATTCTATATTACAGGGAATTTGTATGGGTTTATTGTACACATACCTTATTTTGTTTTCACCTATTGCGATTTTTTTTTTTTACTATGGGTCTCAAATATTGGAAATTTTCCTAGAGGCTTTAAAATCATTGAGAAGCATAAGTCCAGGTTTAGAGACAATCCTGGATTTTGGTGTTAAGATTTATATAGATGACTTGCTAATCTAATAGAATATTGTTTATTGGCACGATCCATGGTGGCATTCCTATAATGCTTCGTGATATATTAACTTTTCTATGCTTGTCATGTGCAAAAAGTACTAATTTTTTGAATGTTTACAGTTTCCACAAAAATATGATATTATGCTATAATATTTTCACCTATGATTTTATAAGTATGCCCATTCAATTACTTGAAATATTTAGAAGTAAAAATATTCAAAACAGCAAAAGCTTTTATTTTGCTTTTGAATGGGCCATGTCTTCATGTTATTGTTAGAACAGTAGTGAGAAGCTGCTGTGAAGCTATTGGCTTGAATTCTAAGCAGGGAGGAAGTAAGTATAAGAAAAATTCCTTTGTAGATGTCTTAGCATTCAGTTACCATAGGGTCCAAGTTAAGCCAGAGATAAATTTTACAAAGGTGTAGTTAGTGTGATTAAATTCCAGGAGATATGATCTATGCAAACAAGTTACCAAGATGCGATTAGAATGTGGAATATTAATAAGGTGGTAGTAGTTGCTATATTGTTCTTTTTTCTAAGTGAAATATTGCATAGGTAGCTATAAAGATATTTGATCTTGTTTTTAATAATTATTCAGTACAGATAATCCTCAATTTATGACCAGATGTGGGACCAAAGCTTGCATTACTAAGCAAGTTGGCTATTACATGAGTCACACCTGATTTTATGACACGCTTGCCATGGTTGTTAACTGAATCACTGCAGTTTTAAAGTGAGTCATTCAGCCATTAAGCAAATCTGGCTTCCCCATTGACTTTAATTGAAGCTGGCTGAGAAAGTTGCATAGGACAGGCACACAATCCCGAGATGCTGCAACCATTATAAATATATGCTCAATTGCCAAGGACCTGAATTTTGAGCATGTGACTGTGGGAATGCTGCAATGGTCTTAAATGAGAGGATCCATCATTAATTACATTTTTCAGTGCTATTGTAACTCTGGTTGCTAAAGGAATGGCTGTTAATACAGGACTACGTGTAAGGAAATATAGAACAAAAACATATGCATTGGAGGTTGTTGTTCAGTCGCTAAGTCGTGTTTAACTCTTTGCGACCCCATGGACCATAGTCCGCCAGGCCTCTCTGTCCCTCACAGCCTCCTGCAGTCTGCTCAAACTCATGCCTGTTGCATCGGTGACACCATCCAATCCAGCCATCTCATTCTCTTTCGTCCCCTTCTCTTTTTGGCCTCCCAGTTTCCCAGCATCACAGCCTTTTCTAATGAGTCCTCTCTTCTCATTAGGTGGCCAAAATATCTGTGTCTCAGCTTCAACATTTGTCCTTCTAATGGAAGTATTTATAGTTTAAAAGAGGAGAAATTATTTCTGCATGGAACCCTGAAAATCTGCTCATGGAGATTGAAAGGGTATTTTGTAGCAGAATAGGAAATAGTGTGTGTAAAATTGGTGCCCAGCCTTTTTCTCTGTAAATCTCACTTCCATATATAAACAGAAGAAGCTCTTCTATTTAGGACTGTTAAAAAAAATTATTCATGGAAGTGTGCAGAAAATAGACGTGTAATTTAACTTTATATCAGAGATGACTTCCTGTTTCTATGTGTCTTTTCCTATATATTTATTTATTTATTTAAAATCCTGTTTATTCTGGAAAATGAATGAAAGGATCAAAGCTAATTATTTAAGAATAAAAATGTCTTTGCACTAGTAACAGCTTTAAGTAGTCTAGAGAAATTCTTTTTTGTAACATTTCTGGGAATGACTACAAGACATGTGAAGTTTACAGCATTCCAGGAAATGCTGCAAAGAAGTCTCAATTTTATTGTTCTTCAAGAAAGAAAAACTAAAAAAATTGGTTGTCTCATTCATTTTTAGAAACCGGCCCAATTTTGTGTTTTCATGTGTGCACATGGGGGCGTGGGTTCTATAAAATTGTCACAATAGAAATATGCCCTGAAAAGGCAGACAGTAAAATGAATTCCATTTACATTGCTCTTTGCATCCATTTGATTTATAGGAAACAATTCTTGGTTGTTTTTTTTTAAAAAAATCTTCCTTCCCGTTATCTTTTTTTATAATGCCACTACTCTTTTTTTCATGAGCTCACAAACACAGTGAATGTTTTGGGAAGATGATACTATTACAGGGAGGGGCTCACTGACTGAATCAGAAATGGAATATTTTGCTAAACTCCTTGAATATTTTCACTCCGCATGAATCTCTTCAAAGACCATGCTATTCCAGGATTTGCAGACGTTCCAGGAATAAATCCACTTTACTGGGAGTAGTTTGAGGTGTCCCAGAAACTGGATAGCACAAATTATGAGTTTTGCACATTCCTATTTTATTGGATGTGTGATAGGCAGGTGAGCAAGCAGATGGACAGAGATGATACAGATGAATTTATCAGTCGCTTTGAAAAAAGCTGTGACACATGACATTCAGGAAAGGAAGAATTAGAAATTATGAACGGATGTGCAAGCTAAAGTTAGATGGATGAAAACTGTAACAAATCTTTCAGTAGGGGAGTTCAGTAAGAGGCTAAATGACATCACAGAGCATCTTCACAGACAGAGTTTGGTGTTTTAGCCTGTTTCTCTTTATTGCTAGACTACCTTGCATTCCTTCCACTAATATCTGTTATTTAACACTGATATTATTAATTTAATGTTGAGAACATGTTCACTCATGCAGTTTCCTCTGACTCTTCATGACCTAACATATCACAATTTACCAGGATTCTGCTTATTTGAGTTCTTTCAAGTTCATGCTTATAATATTAGCACAGTATCTAGCCATCTTTTTTCTACCAGCCTCTTTTTCTACTGTTTTGGGTTTTTTCTCCCTGCAAACAAAATTTTCTCCTACAAAGTGCTTCTGCTTTATGTGTGCAAAATATTTAAGCTTTAGCATTAATGCTTCTGGTAATCTTCCTCGTCTTACTTCGTCTAATATTTAATTATATGTTCCTGTTGCTGACAGAATTACTATCAACAACTTTATCTAGTAACACAGTTCAAAGGCATTGATTTTTCTTTGGATTTTTACAGCCATATATTTTAATTGGTATGGCCTTGAAAATACATAACTTTGTGGGCAGTGCAATGTCTCTACACTTTAATATTTTATTTTGATATATCATAGCATTTTCTCCAGGAAGCAAATGCCTCTTTTTTCAACTGTCTAACAACAAGTCTTAAACTATTTGCATTGTATTGGCACTATCTAGTGAACTAACCTTGGGGTTTATATATTTATAGAGTCAAGATTAGATGGGGAATAGAGTGCACATATCAGTCTGGCTTTTGTGCTATCATTTTTTACCTTCTACAAGAGATTCCTTAAGTATTATCAGCATCTCTGAACTTGCTAATTATTTACATTGATAAAAAGACAATGGAATAGATTTTAAAAATATCACTGACCCTGGAATTTCACCATTCCTAGTTAATGTTATTCCTTTCTAGTCTAAAAAACTAAGAACTTGATCTAGAATTTATAACTGGATAGCGGAGTCCACTGATTCTATCACTGTTGATTCTCTTATTGGAGAAAATGCAGAAAAGTCAACTATTTCTGCAGACTTCTTTTAACCTCAAAGCTACAATTAACAATCTCAGTTTAAGTTGATTTTTAAGCAAACTGGAAAAATGAGAAAAAGTAAGTAAAAGCAAATATAAAGGTTAGTGCTATGCCCCGAGGTGAACATAATACATTTTAACTAGCTGAGCATAGTAGTGAAATTTATTCTACAGTAAAAAAAATATTCTTCTGTATAATAAGTTTCCAAGACTAGTGTTGATTGTTATCTGAATCCCACACTGTGATTCAATCAATATGATAGACAAAGGATTTGAAGGTGAATATTCAAATATATGCCAACATATCTTATATAATAATGCTGGCCACAGACATTGTTCTGAATTTGTTTATGTCTGTTATGGATTTCCTTCATTATTCAATCTATTTGAGGAATCCCCCAGGGATTCAGCTCTTTTATTATACACTTAAAAATGTTTATGCCAGCTGCAGTGATATGACTGTCAGATTTTGTGTTCAAATCCAATGGTGAATATTATAAATAAGATCTTTTGTGTAAGCAATAAATAAATGGACAGTTGAGAATGTGAGTCAGGACCATGGTTAGTTTGGGAGAAAACAGTCTGAAAAAATGTTCAGATACATGGAATTCTTGACTTACCTACCACAATTGATAATTTGTACTGCTAAGCAAGGTTGATACTAAATGAGTTGTGCCTGATTTTATGACCCCTTTTACCATGGTTGTTAAGTGAATCATTGTAAGTGTTAAGCTGGTTGTTAGGCAAACCCAACTTTCCCTATTGACATTGCCTGTTGCAAACCATCTGGAAAGGTCACAAATGTCCACCACATGACACTGGAATGTTACAACAGTTGTAAATATATGTCAGTTGCCAAGTGCCCAAATTTTGCCCCGGGATGTTCTGATGGTTATAAGTCACTTTTTCAGTGCTACTGTAACTTTGCTAAATGAATTAGAATTAGAATTTATTGTCTAAGTGTGTCTGGACACACAAGGAATTTGTCTCCGGGATACATGCTCTCAATGTACATACAAGGTACAATTGACAAACTGTGATTACAATCATAACAATGACTAACATTAACATATAATATAATATAACATATAACATAACATAATAACATAACAGTGGTGGTAAGTCAAGTACTGCCTATATTTACTTGTCATATTTCACTTGCTTTTTCCGATTTCCTTTTTTCTAAATTATGCATTGGTCGTTTGGGACTAAATTATTTGTTTGTTAAATTATTATTTGTCAATAGTATTGTGCAAATATTTGGAATACATTTTTATGTTTTTTATCATTCAAAGGGAAGAAATATGATTGTGTGCCTTGTAAACGCATATACCCATAGTTTCCAATAGATGAATGGAATAAGGTTTTATTCTTGTACAGAGAAAACAATGTACAGTGCAGAGAATTTAGAGTGTTAGTAAATATCTGAGAGGTTCATTGAGACCTTGACAATAACTCTAATTGCTCTTTCCAAAGCTGAATCTTCCTTATAGCTTTACAGTTATTGGTGTTGTTTGTATGTAATGAAGATGTATGTAAGAGCTGCCTCTGACCGCAAAACTAAATACTTGCTAGCATGACAGCTCCATGTGGAATGGCTTCCCTTTGCACTTAGTATATTATCATATAGCAGCCTTAGTTCGTTGTGGAGACTTTTTCACCCTTTAGGCTATTAGAAAAAATGCTGTGAATATTCCTGAAAAGCAATGTTGAGCAGGAGCAAATAGCTGAATGCATTCTGGTTTTGGCTTTTTAGAGTTTTTTTGCCCTCAAAGTCCCTTGCAAAAAAAAAAAAAAGCCTGCAAAGTACTAAGGGGACACTCCTCCCGTCCCACTTATATCTCAAATGCATTCAATTACCAGTTTACTATTCTTCAGAAGTATCCATAGCAATTTTTCAAAGTTTAGCATAAAATGTCAGGCATGTCAGATGAATGTACTTTATGATTATGAATGCATTTTATGATTATAAACACAATTTCTCAATTGTAGCTTTTATGTACATTGAGAGCATGTACACTGGAAACAAATTCCTTGTGTGTCCAGACACACTTGGCTAACTCTACCTCTGACTCTGATTCTGACTCTGACTCTGACTCTGACAATTCTATTCAAAAGCCCACCTGTCTTGATCAGTGGTTCTGCTGCCTGAAAAAAAATGGAAAACCCCCTCCATAGAAGACATGGTAAGATAAACTGTCTTTCTTGGAAGGACTATTCATGCTGTTCCGTCTCCTATCCGAGGTTAGACCAGTCATTCCATGACATTCTGCACTCTGTTTCCCCCTCATTTCTGCCTTCAGGATTACAGTCCTGTCTGTGGCTAGTGAATGAACTGGCACAGTTTTCATTGGCTTACTTGAGGGGGTAGAGAGGGGAGTAGGTTTCTAGGGTGCATTAAAAAATACATTTATTTTTCTGCAAACTTTCCCCAGGAATGTGAATGTTTTTCTCTTATTTCTCAATGGTGCTAGTTTGGTCACTGCCATGGCTGGATTTTGTTGGGGAGTTTGCTGTTATGTCGTACACTGCTCTCGACTTTAATAGTCAATTTGTTTTATTTTAAAGCATTTCTAATGGAAAAGTATATTATTAAGAAAATTTCATTGATCAGGGAACATTTCCATTACAATCTGATGGTAGGGAATCACAGCAGTATAGGATGTGGAATAAGGAGCTTACTAAAGAGTTCTCATTAAAATTAATGTATTTTGTTTATCTGAATAATTTTTGATGATGCTTAAAAAAACCTTTTTTAACATTGCCCTTTGAAGTACATTAATTTTGATGACATTTAGATAATAGATTAGTCACCTTTTGAGACAGCTTTTAAAGATTAAACTCTATTGTCAGATTCTGCTAAGAACAACAAATGCGATAAGCGAACTGTTGGATAAAGATATGCTGTGATAGCGAAAGGTTGAATATAGACTGATCATCTACTAACAAAAGCCTGTTTTATGTAGTTATCTTAGCAGCACTGAGTTTTGAAATTATTTACTGTATTTTCAGGTATCCAAATCAGAATGAGCAAATATAAAGTTCTATTAAGATGGATTTATATCTTTATAATCATGCATAAAGTGATCCTGACTTTTTAAATTGCCAGTTATGAAGAAAATGGTTAAGCTTTACACAAACAAGCCTCACAGGCTGCAAACATAAGTATCATTGAACTTTGTGTTTAAAAAAAATATCCCAGTGTATATTTTCCAGGAGGGAGCATGCCATACTGTTTAAGGGCAGTAGTATAACAAGAAGTCATCTATTCTTGCTTTCTTTAGACAGCTAGGGCTTTGTGCTTTGACTAGTTGCTGTATTTTAAGAGCTTGCTCTGTGTAGCAGAAATAATACAATAAATAGGTTTAACCACATTTGTCTCGGCTAGACATTCTGCTTTGTCAAAGATTGCTGGTACAACATAAACAAATTATGTGTTTGTAGTGCTATTCAGTGAAAGCCTATCTAACAGTGGAGATTGTGTTTCAGCAGCTGTAGATTTAATCTTCTACCTGTCAGTTAAAACAGGCATTTCCTGAGCAGATAAAGGCTGGCTGTAGTAGTGGGGAAGTAGTCACAGCTGGACAAAAGTTCATTGTTACTGACAGTTCTATATAGATGCAGCTATTTTGTTACAGGAGCTACAGTCAGAATACAGATGCATGGGAATGAAAGTTTTCTTGATTTTGGCAAGTCAGTGGAAGAGCCCAATACTGTGCTCTGATTCTGAAGTGAAGCTCTCAAGATACTCTCAACAACTCTGAGCAATGACAGAGCAGCATAAGCACCGCTGTAGGCATGTCAAGTCTTTTTTAAACAGCCATAAATAATGCTTGGAATATTGTAGATTCTGTTTGTCATTCTCTTCTATTTTGGCAATATTATGCAGGAAAAATGAAGACTACAAGTCACTGGACAGATTATATTGTTTCAGCTAAAAGTGATATGGCATGGAAAGGATTGTGCTATCATACGATCAATCTACAGACATATAGGGCATTCAGCCTACACAGGTTTTTTTTAATTCAAAATGAAAATAATAGTGAAAGGTTCAGTTGCAACTTCCTTCTAATCCGTATTCAGTTTGCGTTGCTCTAAGAACCATTACAATGGAAGAGAATAGAATAATATTGAATGGATAGACCATGAATCATCCTATGCTCTTTCCTAACATATGGAATCAGCTGTAAACTTTGTTTCTTGCTTGTTCGTGTTTTGTTCCCCTCTTGAAATAATTTGAATGCCCGTCCTAGAACCTAGGCTCATTTGGATACATAATCACTTCTGTTTGTATTTCTATCTTTACCATTCTGTGCTGAAATATGTGAATAAGCAACCTGGAATTAAGGACAAACTTCCTAAGAGTGAGAACAATTAATCAGTGGAACAGCTTGCCTTCAGAAGTTGTGGATGCTTCATCCATGGAGGTGTTTAAGAAGAGACTGGACAGTTGTTTGTCTGAAATGGTATAGGGTCTCTTGCTTGAGCAGGCAGACTAGAAGACCTCCAAGGTCTCTTCCAGCTCTATTCTGATGGATTCTGACTATTCGGATAGTCCTTTGTGTCTGCCCATTCAGAGTTGGATAAGAGGCATCCCATGATTTCCAGCAACCATTCATTGTGTGGACTTAGGAAATATATATATACACACACATACTGATTCCCAGAGACTGCCTGGACAAGTTCCTATATATACACACATACACGCAGTACATATATATGTACTGCAATGCACTCTACATGGGGCTCCCCTTGGGCC